>APFE030279985.1:7309-47659 GCA_000404065.3 Pinus taeda | reverse complement strand
TTTTGATGTAGCTCTTCTTGTTGTAGCTGTGATTCAAGCTGCAAAAAATCAATCTTTTCCTTTGCATTTTGTAGACAGACCTGAATGTCTGTGAGAGAAACTTTGCTGACTTTTAATGTATCATGATTAGAGGAATGTATCATAGTTTTTAAGAACTCTAATATTTCAGTAATTGTAGCCATTTTTCTTCAATGTCACTTAAAAACTGATCACAACTGAGGCAACAGCAACAGAAAAATAATATTGTACTCTTACTACAAGATCTTGTAAGGGCTTATCAAGTGGCAACAATGTTGCGAAAATGGTTGATGGAGCAGGACCTAAGTAAGTTGGAAGTTACCAAGTTGCATCCACTTTCTCCAGAGGTCATTTCTCGTCAAGCTACAATAAACATTGGTACAATTGGGCACATGGTAAATCAACAGTCCACATTTCGTTTCAAGAATAACATCACTCTTAAACTGGGATATGCCAATGCAAAATATATAAATGTGAAGATGAGTGCTGTCCTCAACTTCAAACTTCAGAGCATCTGACTTCTATGGAAATCATGCAAAATCTCTACAAGAAACAGCTCCAAAATCTCTACAAGAAACTGCTCCAAGAATGACTTCCAAAAATGTTTTCAAAAATGCTTCAAATTCACTTCAGAATGCTGATCACTTCACCAAAAATGATATGGAGCTAAACCCGCCAAACCCAGAATACTATGGCAATAATACTTCTGACTGTCTGTTTGGAGCCAACAATTAAATACAGTTCGAGTAAAACTCAGCAATAGAACATACTGTATACCAGATATATCTAAGTCCTTATTAAGGCCGCCATTTAATATTCTTGACAAGTAATGGCCACCAGCGCTCAGACTTCATCCACATGTAAACTTGGTAACCTGTATCTACTCCTTGCTAGTGGAAACGTCGAGCCAAATCCCTCCAACCAACAATGGGAAACAAATCCCGACATTGTTTCACGAGGATATCCCAACCGACCCAAAAAATAACAGCCAGAACATTGGACCAATTTGGCCTTTGAAAAACATCAAAAAAGATGTCATCGAATAGCCACCAACCATTAATTAACAATACAATAAAATATGATTATGTTATATCTTCAGCGGGGAAGAAGCTCAACGTTATATACCAGATTTAGGAAGGGAAAACAATCCCTGCATAGCTATGATGATCTGACGATTTCCGCACATCATTTTTTTGGTATTTGTGCAGAGACCCTTTATCTGTGAAACCCGTGTTCAAATCGCGGGCTAGGTGAATTCGTGACGAGGAATTCATCCGATTCATACAATGGTGTCTATTTGGGAGGGTTTTTAGTAGGATTGAGTCTTCTGCGATGAGTGGGTACCTGCCGTAATACCTAATTCTGTCCTGGCTGAGCTGGGTTGCGAGTAATACATTCATAACTTTGCATGCATTAGATTCTTCGTTTTGAATTTTTACTGTCAGAATCATATGAGATGGTATTTGGATGAGAATCTAAGAAAAGACAAATAGAACTCACTTAAGCGTTTAGAGTCTGAAATGCCGACATCGCAGCAGCATACCCGTGTTAACCTAGTAGAGCTAAAGGCACAGATTATTAAGAAAATTGGGGTTCAGAGAACTGATAAATATTTTGG
Source organism: Pinus taeda (assembly GCA_000404065.3). Lineage (NCBI taxonomy): Eukaryota > Viridiplantae > Streptophyta > Pinopsida > Pinales > Pinaceae > Pinus > Pinus taeda. The sequence goes on along the minus strand of APFE030279985.1, from coordinate 46,023 downwards.
GCACTTGGGCAAGCTCTTTAGTCAGAAGCTTTCTAAGTTTGAGTTTGACAAGCTTTGCTATTTGACTCCTGGAAAGGAAAATATTGGCCTTCACAATCAACTCATATGGTCTATTTAAAAAATGCATACCAGTCGCATGTTCTTGAACCACTTAGGGTCCCCTCCTTGCTCGTTGGGGAAGGCATTCCATCTCAGATTACAATACATCGCGTTCTCTGGTTTGGAACCTTCCTCCACCTCGTAAATGCCATCAAATACATGAATTGATTCGCTGAACAAGTCCGCAGGCCGAATAGAGCAGCAGACGCGAGCCTAATTGTAAAATCTTAATTTCAGACGACTGCATATGCGGTTAAATTAAATAAATCTGTCGTCACTGCAAACTGATTTGGGGTAAATGGTGTTCCACAGATGGATTTGAGCAGGAAATTGGATAAATTTAAACAACAGCAGGCGAATTGCCAGTCTACTTTGGCCAAGGTCGCGGCAAAGAGCAGATACCAGAACATTCGGCTATTGAAAATGGATGAAGAAAATCGCATGAGAGATTTCTATTGTTGGTACCATGTCAGGCATTGGATAGAGGAGCAGGTGTAATGATGCTCTTTTTCCTTTTAAACATTTATGATGGTCAGAGGTATTCAGAAGAACAGGCAGGCAGATTTAAACAGGCCAGCACTATTCAAGGCAACTACACAGGCCACACATCATGGCTCTGATACCATATCAAACGGACATGGTGAATGAGAGAGAATATGAATGATAAAGCTTGCATTACAATTTTTATTAACAATAGATGTACATTTATAGTACAATATGGTGACCGTTGGGATTCACATCCCAAGGTCCCTTGGACTACTTAGTCTGTTCGGCTTCCACTCTAACCCATTTAGGATTAGGTGTCCAACAGGAGCCACTGCTAAGGTCCCATAATAATAGGATTCATAATTTTGAATTGGCTATGGTTAGTCTTGTAATATTATACATACTTTTGCTTTCTGCAAAATGTTTTCCCATATTAAAATTAAAAAATGTAAAGAGGGTATGTCCTAAAAGAATAATCAAAGGACAAAAAGAAAGAAAAAGATAAAAAAAGTAAAAGATATGAACCCAAAAAGAGATAAAAATAGATCTTGAAAGTGTGCAAATTCAAATGCCACTACTTTTTACTTTACTTTGCAAAATAATATTGTGTGCAGCTTGTCAAAAATGCCACAATCCATAATGGTCAAATTAGTTTAAACTTGATTCATTGATGCTTTAAATTTCATGTTGATAGAGAGAGAATAAATATCTAGCCAAACTATTTAATCTTGGCAGATTGATAGTTAGGTAGAGAATAAAAATGAGCTCAAAAATTTAGTCTAAGCCATTGGAAGTTATAAGGTTAGAATTAAATAGTTTGTTTATCATAAGAAAAAGAAATAAATGGTCAGCAAGCTCAGATGCACCCAATGAATGAAAAGAAAATTCTAGTGTAAATAAAGGGTAGGTAGAAGAAGTTTTGGAAGAGCACAAGGTTGCTAAGTCAAAAGCACATTCATCATGCTTAATCCTGTGTTTCATGTGTAGGAGGAATTGTGAAAGAGAAATAACATTCACTAAAGTTTATTTACTAATTTCCCATCATTTCACTGTCCCTCACATACTTTATTAATATCCCCTCCTTATCCCTTCATTACTTGTAGGAACCCTTTCCCTTCATTTTGAGCATTTATCCCTTTGTTTCACACATTTCCCTACATATTACCCTTCAAAAATCATCCTTCCTTTCCCAAAACCCCTTTCCCTAGTGTGAAACCCATTCCCATTATAGGTAAAACATTACACCCTTATTAATTTCCCTTTTTACCCTTAAAAACCCACTAAAACCCGTTATCCTAAGTTATTCCCTAAAGTCCCACATTATAATTCCCCAACACCCTTTAACTCACCAAACCTTGCTGCATAATTAAAAAACTCTACAATATAACCCATGGTCCCCACCTCTTATTAACCCACTGCTTATATTTCAATCTCATCATTATTTGTTAATGAATTACAATTCATTGTAATTAAACCCCGGGCCCCACCAAACCACATCCCGACTCCATCCGTTCAACTTCGCCATGTGATATCCCTCCGATCTCCCACATCCAGATCCAACGGTGCACAGCTATATCGTGTAGATTCATCATCCAATAGTTAATGGTTCGAGAGCATGTGAGATTCGCGGTTTTGGCCATGCACTATTTTGCTACGTGGCTGCACCAGGTTATATCGCATGCTCACGAAAAATTCTGCCCTCCATCCAAAAGCAGTGTGATATGGCCTAAAACCACATCCCTACCTAAACCAAAACTGCCCACTATTCATTCAATAAATCTCACGCCAAATTGTAACCGTTATTGGTTAAAAGCCCAGAAAATCCCTATTTTACTCTTTTTGCTCATTTTCACTATAAACCTCTATTAACCAATTTTGACACCCTGAACCTCTGTGCGACCAAATTAACCAGCTTTTGCCACCTGAAGACGCTACACACACCAAATTGACACATCAAATTAACAAATTGAAGCCTCAGTAACCTCTGCAGCTACCACAGAACCCCGTTTGCGCACCAAACTGTCACATTTCCAGGTATTCTTGATATAACCAGAACGACCCTGTAATTTAAAGTTATACATAGTAATTATCCAAGTTTAATTAATTAAATTAATTAAAAAGCCTTCCTAAATTGAAAAAAGGCCTAATGTGCACCCAAACCCCTTTTTACAGATTGTTAGTATCCTCCCCACTATTCCAGAGCTTTTGACTTTTTCCTAAAGCCACAACAAGAGTAATTTAGTTGAATAAACCAAATTATGGCTTCGCAAACCTCTCTGGATGTAAGACCTCTGCAAACCCCTCACCTGGATATTGACCACCTCCCCTTAGCCGACAGAGAATTTCAAATTAAGAATATTGTTTACCCTAGCTACCTACTGAAACTCCACTGCTGGAGTAAAGACAAGTTTTTGAACCAAAATGATGATATTCACGTTTGGGAATCAGATTTGCCAAAGCACTTGTTCCCAAAGTTTCACCTATTCCGAGAAATCATCCACTTCTACCAAGCTTACTATATTCCAAGTCAGAGAGCCAAAGTCACCCCTGATCAACAGGTTTTGTTCACCATTACTATAGAATCAATAAATCAAATGCTGCAGATCCAACCAGGTCCAAATGAAACCCCACTTTCCGTTGAAGGCTTACTTGAACTCTACACAAAGCTATACCTTCCCAAGAAGGCTAAGATTTTTCAAACTTTCATCATAGAGGAGTCTCATACTCCTACAAATAGTCCTCCATATGATGCCACCATTTTCTCTGAGAAAGGCAGACAAATTATAACCATGCTCTCTTGCATTCTAGGATACACCACTGGTGAACATGTGGATGAAGTTGTTCCTACTTTTCTTTTTATCTTTTGCCTAGGCAAGCCTCTTGCTACACTTTACAACTATGCTCAATTCTTGGCAAAGAGAATCCATAAACAGTTTATTAGATTGCCATATGAGAGAGTATTCAGATACTCATTCGTATTGTTTCACATGTTCCTATATTTTCAGTCAGATAAGTTTCATATCAACATCCAAAAGTTAGATACCAAGGGAAATCCAAGATCTATCATATTTTGGACACCATTGATCCAAATGTATTCCACTATTTTTACTTACAAAGACTTCATTGGTTCATTTGTTCATCCAGTTATAAACATGTTGACCAATAGCTATCAACCCAGGATAAGTGAAGAGATTAAGAGAATCTTATAGTTGACTAAGAAAAATAAAGTGGGAGACTGGTATCTATACCAGGGCCACACAGAAATCAGAATATATGGATGCCAACTCACTCCCTACAAGCTGCCCAAATACCTCCCCATGAGGATGTTTGCATTAGAGTATTTTAGGAAAATCATAAACTCTGATGAAGTTAATTTCTTGTCAAGTAAGAATAAAACCCAGTTTAAAATAAAAAATCAATTGGCTCCCTTTATTTGTAATAATAGGGAAGCTGGACAAGAGGCAAAGAAGCTCTTATAAGATATGAACTTCAAGAGCAATTTTATGTGGTAGTATGACCCTAATGGAGTCATAAATAAACCAAGGCTCAAATTCAAATTGATTCCTTTTATACATTATCCCAGGCCAGACATTGAGAGATATGCCAACCAGTAAGAATGGTTGGAGAAAACTTTAATAGAAGTTGAGAGTACATTGATTGATGTGAAAAAGCAGATTGATACTAGTTCCTTTCTGCAAGATCTAGCCCTACAAGAACAAATGAGTATTACTCCAATTTTATAGACTCCAACCAATGAAGACAAAAATGTGAAAAGAACTAGGGAAGAAGGTTCTACCTCAACAATGGACACTATAGATGAAACGTTTGAGATCAGTTACAGGAAAAGGCCCAAGCTTAATCCTGCAACTGAGCAAGAAGACACCATTGGGACGGTGGAAATCACTGACACTGACACAATGGTGGGAATGAGAAAAGGTCCAACAGCTTCAAGTGAAACTCAACAACATTCTACCTCAAACACTCAACTTATTAAGAAACAACTCAGCATTGAAGTCTCTTCATCCAGGAAGCCTATGGATAAAGAGAAATATATAAAAGAAAAATACAAGGAAATTAAGTTGAGGAATGAGGCATTGAAGGTTGAAACTTATGTGCAGTACTTCAAACAAACTCTTTCATATCAAAATAGATTAATTTCAGCCTTTGACGTTAAGACTCGAAAGAGGCAAATGACATTCATGCAGCCTACAGTCTAGCAGCCCAAATCATCAACAGACTACAAGAAGACTGAATTCGAAGTTTTGGCTAGGGATGTTCACCCTATTGGAAAAATCAAATTCCATAAGCAGGCAGGTGAGATGATTTATTACACCATGACAAATAAAGAAATGACTATGCACAAACTCCAAAGCTCACTGGATAATATTACAACATAGTACAAGCTAGAAATGAAATCCTCATAGGCCAAGGACAACAGAATCAAGTCACTGGAATACTTGGTGATTAAGCTTGGATATAATCCCAATGATGTCAAGGTTGCAAAGAAATTGATAAAGAAGAAAAATGAGGATGTTGTTGCTTTAAAGAAACAATTGAAGCTGCCTCATTCAAGGCATCCACAAACCAAGGAGGTCCTTGAAATCCAAACTCAGTAGGAGGAGATGATGGATCTCATTCTCCAATTAAATGATCAATTGAAAGAAATGGAGAAGGAGTTGGACATCTTAATACAGCTGAAACATGCTAGCCTTGAGAAAACCATTGCCACTACCATTCCCACAGTGACTACAACAGTTCCATCAACCTTGGAAGCTTCATTGGCCCTCGCAGCTCCACTGGCTACAACAACATCTACATCAGCAACATGTTCAACAATAGCAACAACTCATCCAAGTGATTAGGCAAGCAAACTAGTCAAAGTAGTGGAGGACATGTCTATTCAGACCTCTGAGATAAATAAAATAAAAGAACAAATAACAAGTCTGGAGGATGAGAAGAAACTGGCACAGATTATGCATAAGAATGAAGTTCAAAAGCCAACCAAGTTGACTTAGAGGATAAAGAACTTAGAGAAAGAGTTAACATTGAAGGAGCCACTTGCCTAAGATAAAGAACAACTATGGGCCAATATCATTAACTCTGTAACTGATATTTGGTCATCTATGCAAGTCATCTTTGAATAAAATGATTTAGTCAAAGAGGCTACTGAAGCAATTTAGAGAGTTAAGGTCGAGCTTGGAGACATGCCAGAAGAAGCTACCAAAATAACCCAATTCCTTAACTCTAAAAATAAGTATGAATTGCAATATTTGGACATAGCTGACAGAATTGGCACTATATTAGAGGTGAAGAAAGTGCTCACCAAGAGAAAGTTAATGATGAACCTTGAGGATAAATTCCAAACCATGGATCTAGCCATAGGCAAGTTCATGGTTAAGTTTGATGCTTTAAGGCAGAAAGTTCTGCCAAATCCCTTGGTGATAAATGATAAATTAATGCCATAAGAAGACTATAACAAGAAAATTAGAGAGGTGGCAAGAGATCAAGACAATAATTCCTCTATGAAGGGGATGCCTATAGGAAAGGTTCTGTACCAAACATTTGAGAAACTATTTTACCTCCAGCATGAGGTAAAACACCTTTTTGTGAACAAGCCCACCTTTGCGAAGTACACAGAAGCATATGAAATCTACAAAAAAATGGTAAATATTAAATTACCAAATGCAGAGACTTGGGAGAAATTAAATGACTTACTGTGAAATTGCAAGGTAAAAGTAAAAACAAGGCAGTGAAAGAAAAGTAACAGATCAGCCAAATGAAAGAGTATAAGTCAAAAGGCCGAGTAAAAAGACAGCCAGCATGGAAAACAAACAACAAATGAGAGAAGGTAGAAAAAGATCTAAAAGCAGAACCTAATAAACAGGGATAGATTGCAGCAGTTGAATATCTGTCTCTATCTTCTTGCATGAAGATATTTCTTTTTCCTAGATTAATTCCCAAGACATTTTGGGATATTTTGTAACTATTTTTGTATAAATACTTCATAATTCGAAGTATAGAAGGTGGATTTCTTGACATTACTATAGTTGTATTGATCTGAAACCTGAGGGTTATTTGTACCATTTTTTTAAGTCAATAGACCGAACTGAGAAATAAAGATATTGTATTACAGGATTCATGTGTTGGGCCACTTCAGTGAATTATTTTCTCTTTGTCAAATTGTCATTTTCTTAAGTGTTTCAAAAACTTGCATGTTATATAAATTGAATGAATTAACTGGAATTATATTACAGAATTTGATTAAGTACACTTTGTCTTGAACAGATAATCATTTTAATGTTTTCTTCCAGTGTCCAGAGTAGGTAGTCCTTCATTGCTCCCTAGTTTTGATTGACCCCTACCATTTCCTTCATTATGCGGTTTGAGGAACCCTTAATTGCTCCTTGACCTCGATTGAAAACCACTTCACCATCCACCCTAAAAGATCTGAATTCACTCAGCTACCTTTCCCTTTAAACATTATTTTCTTGATCCAATCTTGTTTTCTTGACACTTGAACCCATATCCCAATGGTAAAAGACATCCCTCTATCCATCTAAGTCAATGATTCGACCACCAAATCAAAACCAAAACCCAACCAATGCTTAAATAACTAGCCTAAAATCATTTAACTAAATAAAATTAAATCATAAAAAGAGAGCCCTCTCTGAGCATTAGGAAAGCTAGATCCTAATCTCAAAAGTAGGTTTGTCGTTACCTCTGTCATTTCTTTCCTAACAACTCTAGAAATTTTTTTGAGTGATAACAGTACCAATAGTCGAACCTTGTTGGTCTGTCTGGGTCAAGTAATATATAGTACCAATAGCCTAATATGGCTCAGGTTCAATACCAACCTCCTTATGTTCCATATGATTCACAAGCGATGGTTAATCCACCCTACATCCCTCATCCTTGACCTTATGTTCAGCCTGGTTCGTCTGTCGCTCCTGGTGGATATGGCTAGATACAATTCGAGAACTTTTAGGGGTCATTATGGGAACTATTCAAGTACCTTTGCAGCAGCAAGGACAAATTTTGTAGTACCAAGGGAAACATTCATTTCAGCAAGGGCCATCCATGTCACAGCAAGGCCAGATAATTCTGCAGCAAAGACAAATGCAACAATCACAGGGGAAACCATCATAATCGTTACAGCAAACCATGCAACCACAAATGCAGTATGCGCCGCAATCCTCCCAGCCAATGCCTTCACAAGGTCAACTATAGGGATAGCCTTTATAGCCGCAAGGTCATCCCTTATAGCAACAAGGTCAACCCAGGCAGAAGCAACCCTTATACTCATATCAATAGGGTCAACCTTTGCAAGGGAAAGGTCAGGGTCAAGTCCTGCAGCAGCAAGAGAAAAATTCTTACATCCAAGGGCAACAAGTTCAACCTCCTTTTGTCCAAGGACAGTAGGTCCAAAATCCTTATGTCCAAGGGAAGCAAGTGCAAAATCCTCATGTCCAAGGTAGTAGGTCCGAAATCCCAATGCTCAGGGACATCAGATGCAAAATTCAAATGTCCAAGGCCAAGAGGCTCAACAAACTTTTAACCCATATGTTACTTACCAACAGCCTATGGCTGGACAATTTCAAGGCTTTCAAGGTCAAAATCCTCCTTACGGGAAAGGTAACATACAGTGGGGGAAAAATCAAATTCCAAATGGACAAAACTCTCCACTATGGGGACAAAATTATTACCATCAAGAAGATCGGCCCCGCCAGTTGGGCCCCCTTATCAACCTCAAATGCCTTTCAATACCTAATTGTCATTCTTGGCTACACTGGAACTTCCAGTTGTGTCTAGGCTCTTGAATGATCCAATTCTTCATTTGCCATATAGGCCTCTAGCTCCATCCAAGATCCCGAGAAGTTTTAAGGAAAAGTGAAAGAGGATCCACAAGCCCACGTGATGACATATCACCTATTGTGCTCCTCGAACTCCTAAGTTGATGATTCCATTCATCTTCGGCTTTTCCAACGAACTCTTATAGGTGTTGTAGCTAAATGGTATATCGAGCTACCTCAAAACACCTATCATGACTTAAAAACTCTCTCTAAGCACATTTCCAAATGCTGGTCCACTATGAAACTAGAACCCATCTGCTAATGTCACTCAAGAAAGACACTTTAAACCACATCTTCATTCACATCCATGAATGGAGAAGTAGGAACCACCTAATTAACTTTGAGATTGTTGATCAGTTGTTGACCGAGTGGTTCACCAAATCATTTGTCAACAAAATTGCTAAGGGCATTGCTATGGGTGGATGCATCACTAAGGAACAAGCCATTGTGTGTGCCTAGTATCTTGACCTCATCTATTCACAATCTGGCATGTTATATGATGTGTTACCTGATGCACCCAGACCATCACTAATCTAATGACATCTAAGTCTTCGGTTACACCTCCTATTGATGGAGTAATTGGTTCAATGACTCACAAACCTACAAAATCTTCTTCCAAATAGAAGTAAATCTCCAACACTGCTTCCAATGATTCCTCTCGCGATTCAGCTGGCCTTGGTCAAACCTCAGAGGTTCACGCTATCTAGTCTACCGCAGTGGACAAATCCTCTAAAGGTAAGAAGAAAGGAAAAGACAAGGGTAAAGTCGATCCCTAGAAACAAGGCCCTCCTAAGTCATCTGTTGGTGATGCTTCCAATAGAAGCCCAAATATCCATGCCTCATTTGTGAGGAGTATCACTATACTAAGGATTGTCCCAGATGACCCAAAGTTAGTCGTTTGATCAAAGGGACCCTAGCTATCCTGAAAAATCCCTTTCCATCCCAGCAGGCCCAAATGGTAGACTAGCCTCAGTCATCTGCTTCCATAGGTTCACAAGTGTTCATGATGAGTACACCAATTAACCTGGCTACCAGGTCAAAAGATTATCAAACTCCTACCCCAACAGTAGGGAAAGAGAAAGAAGGTGCCCCTTCTTCTTCGACCGACCTAGTCTTGATTCCTCCATTCAACCACCTTCTCGAGGTGTGCTACAAAATTCCTCATACAATCCCAACACTCAAGCCACTCAACATTATAACATTTTTGAAGATTTGGCTCAAGCGCCATTAGCTATGTCTCCTCTCGAGGTCCTTCAAAGTTGTCCTTCTCAACGGAATTCATTACTATTGGCTATTGGGGGTATTGATCCAGTTGACTCTAATCTCATTTGTTTTGACCTGGAAAACCATGTTCTGCATTTACCTCATCAGATTGCCTTTCTCATTCAGGTGATCATAAATGAGAAAACCATTCATAGGACCATTATCGATGAAGGTGCTTCTACCTGCATCATTTCTATCGCTTGTTGGAAGGAAATCAGTTCTCCTACTCTAAACCAGTCCCCTAACACTTTGGAAGCTTTTGATGGACGAAATTCGTGACCATTCGATGTCCTTCCTAGCCTTTCCATTACTTTGGAGGGAAAGACAGTACATGTTGAAGTAGAGATCATTGACGCTAATCTTAACTACAATCTTCTACTCGGACATAGTTGGACCCATGGCATGCATGTTGTAGCATCCTCCCTTTTCAGTGTGATTCATTCTCCCCATCAAGGGAAGATCGTCATAGTCGACCAACTTTCCTTCTTTGCCTCTTCCTCCTCTGATATCAATATTCCATATGTAAAGCACATCGGTGCTTCTTATGAGAGTGTGGGGTCAAGACTCTTTAAAGAGCCTACCTTGATGGGTATTTTTCCACTTCCACCTCCTCATGTTGCCTCTATCAACATGATTTCGGTCAAGTTTAATCCTTGGGTCATTCCCTCACCAAATCTTGTTGATACATGGGGCGAGGTTATGCCATTAAGTCACGCCGAAATTAATTACGTGGAAATTGTTTCGGTTTCGCCTTCGATATCCTTTGATCATCCTATTTTGAGAACATCTCTCGATGCGTATTCTCAATCCCCATTGCTTGGTTGTTCGGAATCCCCTGATCCCTTAGCTAAGACTTTTCTTTCTGACGAGAGTATCATTGAAGTAATGTCTCTGGAGGAAGTACCTTGGAATGCCACTCATCATCGTTCCTCATTCTTGATTGGCCCAACAGCCATATCTACCTGTCTTGAGAAGTTCTCTTCTCCATGGCCTATTGACATGCCAGTTTCTCTTGACATTATTAAGATCTTTCAACTAGGGACACCTTTATCTCTTCACAGATTTATGTTTTTTCTCCCTCCCCAAGTTTTTACCAATTTCCCATTATTGCAATGGGATTGTCATCTTATGACTCGTAATCCTCCCTCACCCAGGGGGCATGGGAGCACCGCCTTATATGAGTTCAACTATACTATTTGGCCGAGTCGATGCTTACTCCTCATGTCAACAATAAAACTCTAGTTTTCATCTGTGTTGATTGATTACCCAAGTCCACTCATGGACTATCTCAAAAAGTACTATACTTAGGTCATCTTGCATGGTTACTTTTGTACAATAGTGTGTTATTCATTTTTGTGCAGTGTATGGTTTGGTGTGTTGTTTTGCAAGAAACTTTCTTGCTTATTATGTTTCTACCTACTTTTCAGATGTCAGTGTATCCTCACATCAGTTTCGTTGATGGTGTTGTGTACTGGAGAAGGTATGTTATTTTCATTTACTTTGTCATCTTTTCTTAAAAACTCATAACCTCTTTACATCATGAGCTAGGTATATGACAAGAGATTATGATAAAATCTAGAAGATTTATATGTAATGTGAAAGAACTAATAATTACCCTTTTTCTATGCAGAAAGAGGAGAAAACGGAAGATTTCCATTCCAAAGAAAAAGACAAGACAAAGTTAACTATTGTCCCTTTGACAGGGAACCACATTCAAAGAAGGCAATCCAAATTGGAGCGTAACAACCAAGAAAAGGAAAAGGAGATTACCCAATCAATGCAAGAGAACAAGAGAATAACTGAGAATTAATAGTTTGGCGAATCCCTCAGGATCCTTTGATCCTGAGGGATTGCTACCTTAACAATCTTCCGTATCGTTGATATCTTCGCTCAGCTGTTATAAGAAGGAGTAGCATTGTTGGCATGGGGGGCAAACTATTGTTATTTTTATGAAATTATTCTTGGTACATGAAACTTTGATCATCGACTCTCTTTCAAGAGCGATTCACTATAACTTTGTTTGATGTTTTAATATATAAATCTTGTTGTCGTTCTATCTTTGATTCTAGAGTAACGTGAAGCAGTGAGTCCCTGGAGGCTAAGGGCCTGGCCCTGGTGGATCACTTTCTCCTGTACCATTATTTCCGATTCATGTGTGGTTTGATCTCTTCCATTTACTATGTTTAGTAATCTGACATGCTTTTTCATTTTACATATCAGCTATGTTATATACTTGACTAAGTAATGTTATTCATTCTAACTTTATGTCGCATTGTTGTTCCTTTTGAGAATTGATATAACATTGTTGTTCCTTACAGATTGCCATTGCTATTCAATTACAGATTAACAATGTTGTATATTCTTAAATCGATACTATTGTATGGTTTATTCTTAAAATGTGATTGTTTTTCATTTAGGATTGTTGTTCCTTTGTGATCACAACTGCTGTTACTTTATAGTTGTGATTCATACTTGTTGTATTGAAGCTCAGATTATTGTTCCTTTTAATGTTAAGAGTGTCATGTGTTTAATCCGGTTTGTTGTACATTCATATTTGATCTAAGTTGTTGTTCTATATTTTATTTCTATTAGTTTGCTATTCCATTTCTGTTTTATGTTCAATTCATCTCTAAAGTAAAGATTGTTACTTAATTCCTGTAGGATATAATTATTGTTGCATTCATTTCCATAGGTTAAGGTTTTGCTATTCAATCCTGTTTATAGAATTAGTTGTTGTTCCATTTCCTGTAATTTGAGTTATCATCACTTTGGTGTGTAGACGATCTGAGAATGTAGTGAACATCGACATATGTTGTCTAGTTCCAGATTGATGATACTTTCCTTGAGTGCTTTCTAATTGCATCAGTTTACAGAGGGAAGAGTTATCATTACTGTACCCTTGACTGATAAATTGTTGTAGCTTTCTGAATTCATGATTTGAGTCTTAGGTTTCTTTCTATAAGTAGATTTTATTTCAAACATCCATTTACTCTTGTATTTAGAGCACTATACTACTAGCATTACTCTGACAAATGATCGCCTCAAACTGAGTACACTCTTTGAGATAACAAATCGTTCCCAGATTTATAATTAATGTAGGGTAAATATAAGTGAAAAAGACCCTTTTTACTACTCGAAAGATGGTACTTGCCGTAGTACCCAAAATCTATCATCCGCAGCATGGGACATTTATGACCCCCATGGTGAGTTGCTTGATTTTCAAGGTATTTGTTTAGGTCGAACAACTAATAACATTGTGGAGTATAGCATAGCTATTGAACTGTTGTCAGAAGCTATCGCTCTTGGCATCCGAGAATTGGTTGTCAACCTTGATTCAAAAGCTCTTGTTCTTCAACTCAATAAGCATTATTCTGTTAGAAACCCTCAAATATTGAGAATGTATCTATGTATTCATCTATTGGAGAGAAATTTTGATTACATTACATATCATCATATTCCTAGGCACATGAATACATTGATAGATGAATTAGCTAATTATGTGTTGGATAGACATTTGCGAAACATGTAAAAAATAAAAAACAAAAACATTTTTAACATAGTAAGCAAGGAAATATAGCATATATATATGTGTGTGTGTGTGTGTGTGTTGATAATGTTTGTCATACATCAAAACCCCAAAAAATAATATGTGTGTTCAAATACATCCATGGCTAGCAGGCCTCAAAAATGTGGAATGCTAGACCTATGAACTAATTTCCATGATGCTCATGGTAGCATGTAATTGCTCATACTAGATGAGTCAGCAGTCGGCAGATCTGGTCTGATACCCCCACTATGTGCCTCTGATACTGGCGTGGGATGTCACCCACCCGAGCATACTCTAGGATACCATGGGTCAATCCCTCATGGTTCTGCACGATATCCTCCTCATTATCGCTTCATGGGCAACATCAACATCGAACTACTAAGCACCACACCTGGAAATCAGGGACATCCTGGCAGGATACTCTGGTCCCACATCTACATTTATAAAATCAAAATTTCATGAATGCATATATTTCAAAAACAATAAAAATAAAAAATTAAATTGTTTGTTTTTACCTCCATCATCATAATCCTCTCCCTTTGGGAGTGGCATATCCGAATCATCGTGGAAATCAGTACCGCTGTAAGGCCAATCCTCTACTATGATCAACTATCACCATAACCACAAGAATAAGGTAGGCTTATAGGACATCTATTGGCCCTCGGTAATCCTAGGCATCAATGCACTCCAATGGACCATCCATTGGTCTCATGGAAATGGCAGTTCCACCTCAACAAGCTAGTAGTGAAATAGCGGGACCTGCTCTAGAAAGAAGGTCACTAGAATAGAACCATAGCAGAACTACTTCAAGTTTCCCACCTTGTCATTTGATAGCTGGCACTTCATGTTTAATACCTAAGGCCATTCTCATTAGGAATTTCTATATTAATACCTAAGCCCATCTTCATATCATCATCTTCTTGAAAAGGCTTCCACCTAGTTGAATATAGTCGATAGCATACTAAAACTTTGACTTGTTGGTTTCATGTTGTGCTTGAGCCTCAACCACACTGTTTATGGTCAACAATAGCACTCTTAGCACAATATCCTAAATAGTCACGATATCTATCTTGTTGATCTTTGATTTTAGTGCTTTCGGGCACTCTTCTGCAAGTAACATGGTCACATTTGCCCCAACAGGCCTTGACCCATACAAGTTGACTGGTTCCCCTCTCTAGGATAGTCATGTGATGAAATAAATGTTGGAAATTTCCAACTCCAGTTCTTGTTCCCAAATCATAAAGACTTCCTGATTGATATCCCAGAGACTAATCAGATACCATAGAAATTCAGGTTGAGCCCACAGACCTAGTGTGAGGAAAAATTTGAGGAGTCCACAGTTCCTCAGAGAATTCAAGCAATATGGGTCTACCATTACTTGTGTGTCAATGCTTGTGTTCCTTCCATTCAACCACTTTTCACTATTTGTTTCCTGCATAAACCATACAATCAAGTCAATAAACATCCTTGCCTAGAAAAATTTCAATCCAATCAGACAAATTATGTAAAAACTTGGAAATTTTATGTTCACAGCGTCGGTGCAACTATTTTAAAAATAGTAGCATCGATGACGCGCTTGATAGTCTTAATAACCCCTAATCAACGTGATTTCGTGCCTGGAAATCGCGTCAACCAAGGGTGATTTTTTTGTTGCTAAAACCCCCTCAATATCCAAAAAATGGTTAAAAACAAGCAAGACAAGCATGAAAATGGAGCTAAAGGTCTTGGCTCTTACCTGCAACTGAAAGATCATTGAAAGGCCTCCCAAATCTCCCGTAATCTGCTCTTGAAAATCTAGGGCACAAATAAGTGAAAAGTTCTTCACACAAAGATAAAAATGTAAAATGGTAAAAAATAATTACTTTTTCCTCCTTTTATTCCTTTTTCATGAAATATTAGGGCTTTTAAAGTATTTTTTACCTATTTTTTCCTCAGAAACTAGATAATGCATTTACCTTTTGTGTAGTGACAGGTGACAGATTGTTGATGATGGTATTGGAGTCACGTTTAAGCTCTTTTCTCGACTCGTAAAACTCAAATGAAAAGATTGCCAAGTATGTTTCCCCTTTTGACTCGTAAAAGAGAATACAAATGGGGGGTCCACTTTCAAGCTCTTTTATGTCTCTTTAAATGCAAATAGATTGTCAAGCTCTTCTCATTTTGAACTCGTTAAAGGTTGTGAAACATCATTTACCCAGTAGATGTTTACCCCTTTTTCGGTTTGGGTTAAACTATTTATAAGAAAGGTACTCCTTGACTGAAATGGTCAAACGGTTCTCTCAAGTATCGTTTTCTACCTCTTTGGGCTCAAGAGACACAAATGTATGAAAAGGGACCATGTGGATTTTTTTTTCGTGCCTTTTTCAAACTCTAGAAACATGAAAAAGATACTGAGCTACACCTTTGTCAAACTCGTTAAAATATTAAACGACATTGGATTCGTCGCCATGATGGACATGAGCTTCTCCTTCCTAGGGCTCATTAAACTTACTAGGTCAAATTCATCCAAAGGATGAACTTATTGTGAAATCACATGTTATCCCCTTCAAGCTTGCAATCAAAAAATAATTGGGGTACCTAGCAAAAATGGTGGAGGAAAATGGGAAATCATATCAGTCGTGTCGGCAATTCACTCTTGAACATAACACTTTTTGCTTTGTTTCGAGTTGGGATATACTCCTTTTCATCATTAACCTTCCTTGGTTAGGACATTCATTTTTTCCTTCTATTGGATCTCTGCCACATCATCATGATCACCGATCCTATGGATCCAAAAGCTGCCAAAATCCAGAGTCATGTCGCTGATATGTTCAAGAGTTAGTCCTTCTGCAATTACACTTACTCCTGATTCTCTGTATCATCTAAAATCATTTGCATCCGTTTGTCTCGTGTCAATGATGTAGGATACATCATGGCCCTCCTTCAACACGGTCACTTCTTGTTGACTTCAGCTCATTGTCCAAGAAGATGTCCAAGAGACTCCCTTCTAGTACCTTAGAGCTTGCATTCCCTAATGGCAAGTTCTTTGCACTCAACGACAAGTTCACATCATTGGCTTTTGATCAAGTGATTTCACAGTTGTTCAACATCGATGCCTTTATTCACATTCTATGAATTGTGTTGCTAATACCTTAAGAGCCATTTTCATCATTGGTGGTTTCTCTCGCACTTGTTAACGATTCACATCATTGACTAGTAATCAAGCAACTTTCTAGCATATTCGACTTCAACACATTCACTCACATGTTAGGATTTGTACCTTTATCGGGTCATTTGGAGTGTAAGAACCTGGGCACAGATTACACCAGTCCAGGTTGAGGGGTGATGTGACATGATCATGTTAATATAGATGTCTGTTTCAAATGGATGGCCACGACCATACCATGAGTTGTTATATGTGATGCTTCTTATTATTGGATGGTTCCGACCATACCTTGGTTTCATTATGATCCTCTCTATTGGATGGTTGCACCCATGCCTTGGATCGATTTACATGATAATTCTCTAGATGGCTGCATCCATACCATGATTCATGTATCATTTGTTAGAGTTTTCACTGATGTATATATATCTATACTTTCTTGCAGGTTTTTCGACGATTGACTCTTGTTCCTCACATCCACGTGTAAAGCATTTCACCCCTCACTCTAGTCCGACCTTCATGCTTTACGGGGCATCTGTTACACAACATTTTGTCATTTTCCCTGTACTCCCCATCCAAAATCCTAGAGGACCTCTACAGTGAACCTTACATGCTTTCCCATCATGAAGAAACTCCTAGTATGTCCCTCTTCATGAGCAGAATAATTCCCCTTTGCATCATTTCCCAAGAATTTTCCTTTTATTCCAGTTTACAAGACCAACGCTACTGACCAATTTCCTCCTTGCATTGATTTACAAAGATTAAAACTATCCCTAGCACCGTACGAAGCGACTGAGCCCTTTTCTAGTTGTGTCGATCCTCTTTTGGCAAGGATTTTAAATATGGAGTCGAAGCTTCCAGGTCTAGAATCTTCATAATAGAAGTCTGATAGATGGTTGGGCTGGACGTAGTCGAATAAGTCAGTTTGGGCTCCTTTCCAATATTAGGATGGAACAAACCCAAGAGATAAGACCTTCTCCCATGGTGAGAGGAACCATCTCCCCTCCATCCAAGCCATATAAACCTCTCTTTTCCCAAGCTAAACTAGTTTTGGAGTGAGTTTGAATGATCAACAAGACATCTATAGCTTTTAGCTTTCTAGTGTATGTTTGAGGGAGAATAGTGTGTTTTGCTTTGGTTTGAGACTAAAGGGAAGAGACCTTAAAACTTCCATTGTTGGGTCTATTCATGAGATATTAGCAAAAGTGTGGGAACTCGAATATGTCAGAGGAGACTAGCAACATCAAGGAATTGGTTGTAATCTCTTTCTGAATTTACATTAATAAAACTATTGATCGATTTCCTACATGAAGTGTTATCTTAGATCTTTATGGATTAATGTTCCTTGACCTATTAAGTAGGTTGAATACAATATTGTATGTTATCACGTTTGTTGTTATTATTGTTTGTGTGCTTGTTTCAGTTATTCAAAGGAAGGAAATGAAAGATAGTTGGAGTAAGGAAACAGGATCATCACCAAGAGGAATATCGTTCTAGGAGGTAGGCCCTCATATTTCATTCTAGCTTAAGGAAATTTTCCATAAATTGTTTTTTTGCGGCTAGACCCACTCTCTCAGGCTAGAGGAATTGTTTGTTTTCAGACTGAGAATTTACCTGCACCACATTAACAGGACAACATGTTTTCACATATGCATTGTATTCATTTGTAAGACTATTCTTTGGATGCTTGTAATGCATGTTTCTTTAACCTGTATTAAGACAATTGAATTATTTCAGTTGTTTTAGTACATATGTTTTTGGAAACGTGTTGTATTAGTTGTTAATGTTGTCTCGCTCATGTGGACCATTCCGTCGGAAAGTCGACATAATCATTCTCATAAACACGCTATAACGACCGTTGTACTCGTGTGGACTATTCCATTGGGTTTTGTACGTGATATCTATTCACCTTGTGTTTGTGATAGTTGTATCCATGTGGACTACTCTGCCAAAATCTGCACATGTCCTGTTGTGTTGTGTGTCTCTAAGAGAGCTGGGACTATTCCCATTCGAATTGAGACTCACTCTCACCCTCTCCCTCTGTAGTGAAAGAAACTTGACACAAGCAACACTAAGAAATCACCAAGCCTGTGAACCTTAATTTTTAAAGAGAAAGTAAACCACTCTCATGTGTTGACAAGCAAGAGCTAAGGAAAATCTTTAAGATAATCGCAACCGAGCCATGATACTATATGGGATTCCTACACCAAACAGTGTGAGATCAAGTTGGGACTTCATACTGGGGAGATCCCCTGAATGTTGTCGGGTCCAAGACTGTCATTATTTCTAGTGCTAGAAGGAGGGCCAGATGACAAGTTGAGTCCTCACAATCTGTTTTGAATATTTGCATACTTATCATGGCTGAACACATAATTTATCCTCCAGAGTGTATGTCTTATGGGAACGATTATGAAATCTCAATGAAACTCTAGAATTTCTTGTCACAATACACATATGAAGGTGAAGGAAGAATGGCCTGGTTTGAACACAGAATGGCCTTAGTAGTTATATATAAAAAGTATAAAATTCATTAATATTACAAGAGGTGTGCGTTGTTCAAACAAACGCTTCGAGGGAACCCACTGTTATGGTGTACCATGTTGCCCGAGAACTCTATTCACTCTCTCACTTAGTTGATCATAGAGATAGACTATGCTTTCCATCATTTTGACCGTCAAGCACTCAATATTGAAATTCTAGAATTACGGAAAGCACCAGATGAATCCGTTGAGCAATTTCACACACACTTTTGTAATCTTACATGGAAATTTTCTGAAGATGAAATTGATTGGGAATTTCTTGATGGAATATTTAAGTATCTTCTTTACATATTTGAAAATTCACAATTCTTAGAATCATTCAAACTCATCCTAGCATACCTTGGTGTTAGAGCTTCCAAATCTAAGATGGATAAGGTCGTTGCCACAAGTGATTGTCCATCCTCTTCTCATTAAACAACTCTAGCTCTGTAGTGCGAGGTGGTAGAAGGTGTGCGCACATCTGTTGAACTATCACATCCTCCAAACCCACCTGCTCTTGATGTCTGTGTAGATTTGGCTTGCAAGCCTATTGATTTTCATGTGGACTTATTACCTCAACCTTTTTCCCTACATTCTATTGATCCTATGGATTGTACTGTCTTGTGTTCCTCCATTCCGGACTCCACACTTGTTGTGAATGAGGATCAAGTTGTCGATGAAATTGGTGTTGTGTATTCAACCTACATTATCATTCATGATGAGTGGTTGCAGGAACCTGAAGAAGAAACCATGGTGAAGGATGAATCCCTTCAATATGCGCCTCATCCGCTCTATCCTAACATCCCTTGTGATTCTGCCACTTTTTATTTAACCTAGGAAAATGCATATCGAGTTGTTTCTACTTCTGATCATTCATAGGACATATAGGATGTCATCCTGTCATTACATAGTAGAGAGGACACATTTTCCTCTAAAAATCTGTCCCATATGTCATCTACCATTTTCGAAACCACAGAGGGTGAACTTCCTTGTTTCTCATTAACCCCTCTGTATGATTCATCAGATCATGAGGATGCTGACGAACATCCTAAATTTTCTGATCATGGTTGTTGTGATCTATATACTTCTTCATTTGATCACAAGGTTGATTCACTCATTGTTAATCTTCCTAAGCCATTGGTATTTGATGATCTATCTATTAACAAAGTGAAAACCCCACAGGCTGTCAAGGGACTTCAGCCTAGGCTGATGGTTATGTCAAGCCCTTGTTGTCCTGAGGTTAGTTCCACTTCCGAGCATAAAATTTTCAAAATACCCAAGGATCCTCATCACTCTCTTCTTCACATTGAAGATCAACCAAAAACATAGATTTCACATCCTCCACTCGAATCACATGATCCCATTTCTTATGCACTAGAGAAATCATACACATCAAGCATGCTTGCAAGGCATAAGTTGTCTCTGTTTCTCATGTTTTCTTGTCTGTCATAGTCGAGAGAGTGTGCATGCATATCACCTGCACACAATGTGTCATAGCACCATGTTAAGTTTGGAGAATGTTTGTCTTGTGCATTCACTCTTTTCTTTTTTGTGGATGTTTTGGAACTCGAAGCTGGTTGGTCTTCGCTGATCAATCTTTCTGGTTCACTAGTTTACATGCATATCTTTACAGGCTTTGCCAACATGGCCTAGCCAATGCGCCTGTGGCTACATTTGAAATATCACTTCATGTGAGTAGGCCCATGCACTGTTTAGCATAGGAGTAGGAGTAGTCTTTGCTTCTTGCTTTGCTTTGCTTTGCTTTCTGGTTTGCATGTTCGTTTCCTTACTTACTTGGCTTGGTTTGGTTTTCTTTCTTTTCATACTTGTTTTTATTTTTCTTTACTTCTGCTTTTTTATTTTTGCTTTCTTTGCTTGCTTATACCTATAAGTTAGCCTCTCGTAAAACCATGTTTGACTCTTGAGACAAGCTGGACAAATCTAAGAGGACTTGTACAACTATCAAAACTTGGTTATCTGTTGTCCTATCTCTTTATGAAGAGGTTGTTGTCTTCATTCAATGATGCCTTGATGGAAAATACGTTATGTTCAAAGTGATCCTTGGTGAAAACACAACACTTGCACTGTTAACTATTACAGCCTACTCTAATCAGTTATTTTGGGTTAACCCTTGTCAGCTCAGTCAAGTAGAGTCAGGTGAAGGGGAAACCTTAACAAGTATGTTAGATTTATATATAACATACTTCTCTGAAGTAACAACCTCTTTCACTTTCAATAAGTCAATATCCCTGTTCTGCCTCTAAAATAAATAAGTGCATATGCACATTTCTTTGAAAAAATGAAAAAATGAAAAATGAATAAGGCAAAAGAAGAGAAAGGCTTCCTGTGTAGAGGGGTAATGCAAGTAACTCCACGTGGGTAATGACCAGGCTCACTGGAAATGGAGCGATGCTTTTGTTCCTGCTTGACTTCACCCAGGTACTATCTAGGACTTCTAGCAATGGAGCAACACTAGCGATGAAACTTAAACTCTTATAGTTATATTACTTGTGCATTAATATACCCCTCATCCCCAATTGAAACAACTAAGTTAGCTTGGCTTGGAATGTGTGCTAACCAATCAAGAGAATGGTAGGGACTACATATTTCACACAAGTTAGTATGGAAGCCATCACGATCAAAGAATCAAACAATACTTCCGAAAGGGTTAGGCTCGCTTTTCGTGAAACAAGGTCCATGCAAAGAGCTAGAGTTCTACTAGTATGTCCCCAATGTTGTAGCAGCTACAACCACCCTCCAAAATTTTGGCTCGCATGCAAATTTCAAAGCCTACCTTGGATCTTGTGATCGATCATCCTTGGTCAATTGTTGGTAAGCCAACGATTTCAATCTCCCCTCCTTAATCTGAAGAGTTGTCTGTGTTCTCATCTTTATGCAGCATGTGTCATCTTTGGGCATAGGGGTTGTTGTTTTTCATTGAAAGGGAATTTTTTTTCTTCAAGGGAATTGTGTGTGTATGAGTGGTTGTCATCACATAGGCATGTTTCACACTCACCACATGCACTCTTGTCATAAAGGTTGTTGCATCAGAAAAAGTATGTTTATACATTCTAGATGCTCTACATTGTATCACTATGTTATGAAACTAGCTCACAAAAAGATAGAAAATATAGATCAATGCCTTATAAATAAGCCTCTTGGAGGGGGAAACTCCTTTACATTACACAAATAAACAATTCTTAGATGATACAAATGACATGACCTCCTTTCTATATATAGGAGTCTAAGGGGTCATAATATAATTAGAGCCAACATAACAATAATAATATAAGGGCACAATAATAACAATAGTGGGCTTCTATGGGGCACAATAATAACACTATGGAGACTACATGGGCACAACAATATTAATAAGGGGGTTGTACTAATAAAAATAAGGGGTTACACTATTAGTATAGGGACCTAACATGCCCCTCTCCTTCAAAAAGTGTTGTCCTCAACGCTTGAGTAGTTCTTGATGCTTCTGTACAAAATTCTTGTCCTCATGTGGAATCTTTAGTGGTAAGTTCTTCCACTTGATGAGATACTCTGAAATTGATCAATTTCGCATCTACTGAGTTCTTGTTTCTGTGAATGCTCTAGGTTCCAATATGATTTTTTCTTCCTTGTAAAGTTCTGGCAATATTATTTGAACTAGGATCTTCTGCAACTTTTGAATGAGTGGCCACACTTCTTCATCCTTTTTCCATTCATCCCTTGCTTTGTGTATCCAATCTGGTTGGAAATAGAAATAGCACAAAACAATGCTTCCACATCCTCATCCTTTCTTGAGAGTGCATCTGCAACAACATTTTGCTTCCCTTTTTTGTAGATGATTTCAAAGTCATAACCCAACATATTTGTGACACATTTTTTTTGTTCTTCTAAAGACAACCTTTGTTCTAAAAAGTATTTAAGACTATCATGATCCATTTTTACCTTGAAGTGTCTTCCCATTAGGTATGGTCGCCATTTCTTAAGTGCATGTAATATTACCAACATTTCCTTCTCGTAAATTGCTTGCTTGAGATGTAGCTGTAAAAATACCCAATTGCCTACATCAAAACTTATTTCACTGTGATGTTGATCTGCCTATTGTTTCATTCAATTCTACACCAAAGTGGCATTGTCCTTTTCTTCCTCCTCTTCATAATATATGTAAAATAATCTCTTCTCAACACACTTATGACCTTTAGTGTATTTTTTTCACTGTGATGTTGATCTATCTTTTCTATATTTTTGTGAGCTAGTTTCATAACATTTGGTATCAGAGCTTTGGATTCTAGGGTTTTCGCTGCTCCAAACAGGTCATTGTGGCATTTCCACTATAAATTTTGTTATACAAAGTTTCAGAAGCTAAAAAAAACCCATTTGAGCCAAAATTGCACTGCATCCCACATCTGAATTTCCAATCTTGTCTTGCTATATTTTCGGAGATAGGTTCTAAGGAAGTTAGGGTTTTTTGCAAGCTCTAGAATTCCATCTCAAATAGGTCATCTTGGAATTTTCGATATAATTATTTTTCTACAGAGTTTTAGACTCTAAAATTAAAACCCATTTGAGCCGAAAACTTGTTGAAGCTCGGGCCCAAATTTCAAATCTTGTTTCACTAAATTTGCGGAGATACAGTCCAAGAAATTTAGGGCTTCTGCAGGCTCCCAAATTACATCCCAAACAAGTGACCCAGGGAAAATCATCATAACTATCTCTTTGAGCATCAGATTGAAATTTCATAAGAAGTTAAGGAAAGTGGACAGACTTTAGTTTCCTGTGTATATTTTTCAAATCCGAAGGTCAAAACAGTGACATGTGGAACTTCCTATAAGCTCCCTCTTCTTAAAAGGTATATAATCAGGTCATGTTGGGAGATTGTGGATAACTATTTCTTGGAAAATCCAATTTCGATCAGACTGGTGGCATTGGAAAGAGGAAGTGGAGGGCTACTGCAAGTTGCAATTTCAGAACTGGAAGATCTGAAATTACAGAGTTATAGTCATTTCGAGATCAAGCTCCTAAAATCAAGAAAGGGCGATATGAGGAAGTTTGATGGCAAGGATCTAGTAAATTGGATATTATAGATGGAGAAACATTTTGATCTACATGGTGTACCACTGTTACAAAAGGTACGTTTGCATCTAATTATTTCGAACCAAATCAATTTTTATGGTATCAAGGGCTTTGTTCTCATAAACCACTTGTCACGTGGTCAATTTTCATGGAGGAAATGATAGCACATTATGAGGATACCAAGAGCAACACCTTCTTTAAGCAATTGATAAATCTCAAACAAAAGGGTTCAATGGAAAAGCACACTAAGGACTTTCAAAAATTGAATATAAGGTTAAATGATATTATAGAGAAGCAAAAGATAAATAGTATTATCTATGCCATGGAAGCTAATATCAATGGTATGAAAGAATGTTGGAAAAAAGGCATGAAAGATTTGAAGAAAGACATGGAAGGTTTGAAGGAAGGTGGGACAAAGATGCTACAAGAAAGGCCTCCTAATGATGAAAAGGATCAAGGAACATCAAAAGAAGAGGATATACACTGAGAACCAACCCTAGAGAAAGAACAAATGAATTCAACCATATCTTGTATTGCAATGGTAGGAATTACCACTCCTCGAACTCTCAAGATAGAAGGACATATCAAGAAGAAAAAGATTACAGCCATGAAATATCAAGAAGAAAAGTATCAAGAAACATCAAAAGAAAAGGATACTCACCAGGAGTCAACCCTAGAGAAATAAGAAATGAATCTGACCATATCTTGTAATGCATTGGCAAGCATTACCACTCCTCAAACTCTCAAGATAGAAGGACACATCAAGAAGAAAAAGGTTCAAGAAGTGAAAGATCACATCGAGAAAGAAGAAATGAATCTGACCATATCTTGTAATTCATTGGCAGGAAATTACCACTCCTCAAACTATCAGGATAGAAGGACATATCAAGAAGAAAAGTGTTCAAGAAGTGAAAGATTACATTGAACATCAAGAAATGAATCCGACCACATCTTGGAATGCATTGGAAGAAATTACCACTCCTCAAACTCTCAAGATAGAAGGACATATCAAGAAGAAAAATATTCAAGCAATGAAATATCACATCGAGCATCAACAACAAGTTCTCCAACTTTAAAGGATAACGCCACTTTGATGTAGAATTGAATGAAACAATAGATAGATCAACATCACAATGAAAAAAAATACACTAAAGGTCATAAGTGTGCTGAGAAGAAATTATTTTACATAGATTATGAAGAGGAGGAAGAAAAGGACAATGCCACTTAGGTGTAGAATCAAATGAAACAACAGGCAGATCAACATCACAGTGAAAGAAGTTTTGATGTAGGCGATTGGGTATTTTTACGGCTACATCTCGAGAAATCAATCTATGGGAAGGAAATGTTGGCAATATTACATGCACTTAAGAAATGGCGACCTTACCTAATGGGAAGACACGTCAAGGTAAAAATGGATCATGATAGTCTTAAATACTTTTTAGAACAAATATTATCTTTAGAAGAACAAAAAAATGGGTCACAAATATGTTGGGTTATGACTTTGAAATCATCTACAAAAAAGGGAACAAAATGTTGTTGCAGATGCACTCTCAAGAAAGGATGAGGATGTGGAAGAATTGTTTACACACTAGTAGTATAGGGACCTAACACACTAAGTGTTGGTGTGTGATCACAGTCAATTATTATCAATGTTTACACATGTTTCATTGATCTCACACTTAGCAAATTTATCAAGCAACTTAACCTCATCCAGCCTCCCGGAATTGTGCACTTTGCTTCTACAACCATCAAATTTTTTCCCTTGCCTGTTGAAACCTTGCAACCCGCAGAGACCCCAACCAACACTGCTCTCCAGGAATGCAGAGAGTAGTCCAGCAGCTAGAACTGCTCTCCAGAAATGTGCAGAGTAGTCCACCTACCCTCCATCCAAAAACTACACAGAGGTGTCAAAGTTGTCTTGTTGGCCTTGCATGCAGAAATTGCACAGATAGGCCTCCCAGGGCCTCATCCTGATAGCAATCACTTCCCATTGAAGCTGTGTTGATCCATCGCCCAATGACCACAAGAAAAGGTGACATGATGAGATCACTCCTAAGGAGTCGAGGAAAAGGACCAAGAGACCAAGTAATGGAAAAGAGTAGGACCACATGCAAACTTCGTCGAATGCATGATCATCTCGAGGGTAAGTATGGTAAGTAAAGAACATCTTTCGAAGTGCACCTATTAGTTGAGTTTGCAGGACTACTTGTTATTGTCATATCACCATGCCATCGATAACATGCATGTGCTCAAACAAAAAATTCATTTCATCTATTAACTCTACATTTCTTTCTTTCTTTTTTGCTTGTTTGAACAATTGTCATCATCAACATCTTGACTGCTATGTCATGCTTCCGACCTTGTTTTGGTGATGCTGAAGGTTTGTGTTTGAGTTGTGTTTTCTATGTAAACATCTATCGCACTCACACGCAATGTTGTAAGCACTATCACACAAGTGTCGTCCTGGTCATACAAAGGTCTATCCGAAGTCTCACACTTGTTGCTTTCACCATTAGACAGTCATGTAGTCAACCACACTGAGACATGTTGTCTTATTGGTTTGAGGTGTCTTGTTGGTTTGAGGTGTCTTGTCGGCAAGTCATGTTGAGTGTGTGTTCACAAGGTCATGTATTCACGAGTTGACTCACTCACACTTAACCATTTTTCCAAAAGTATCTCGATCGGACCACCCTCCATCAACCAGACCTCCATTGAGCTGCACTGCATAGTCTCAACCCCTAGTAACCAAGTACTACTACCCAAAATTGCATAGATCTTGAGGCTGACTCCCAGACAGTCTGCACTACGCAATCCTGGAATCAACCTAGCTGAATGTATCCCAGAACAACACAAAAGTTTCCTAAGAATCCATCTCAATCTGGGATTCTTGCAAACCAATCCATCAAGCCTCCCGTTGGTCAACAGAAGAGGTTGATTGGTTAGTGACCCTAGGCTTCACTCCTCCAAAAAATTGCGCAGAAGTTGTCACCGTGCATGCCTTCGCTGACTAAATAAATTGCATAGATAAGAGGGGTAGGCACCCATTGCTTATCACTACACTATCTCTAAAGATTGCGTAGTTCTGTCAGTCAATCCCTCTGCCAAATGATCTATTGCTCCTCCAAAAAATTGCACAGTTTTACTGGACTATCCACTAGCTACCCTCAATCCCACTCAGCCTCGAAACTGTGCAGACATGTTCAACATGACTACCTCCATGTTCTATGCATTTTTGGCTAGCAATCTCCCACAGCCCACTCCTAGACTCCCCTGAAAATCTACACAGTTTCCACTGCCAATGTCCTATGTTGCCTACACTACCTTACCAAGAAAATTTGCACAGTTCTACCTCCCAGCTGATCCAGATCCTGCAGAATGTCACTACTATCCCGGACTGCTCATCCCATCCTCCTAGTGAACTCTACGCATTTTTACTTGATAGTACCCCAGGGTCCCACATCCTGGTTTGACATGTGCTCTACGTTGTTTCGAAGCCTTGTCCTCTCTCCCGGTCACCTGCACCCAAAGAAAAAAAGATGTTGCGTCATGGTAGAGTAGGAGATTTATGGATTTGATGTCATCTCATCATGAGTAACTTCAGATACAGGTACATGGATGAGACATGGCACAATGATGAATGGGATGAATAAGGAGCACATGCTAAGATACTTGTTCATGAATAGACGAACACACAAAGCATACCAAGTAGGAAGTGAAGGACACACATGCGCATGCATGAACTATCAAGCGAACACTAAGACCATTGAAGACTTTGCACACTCTGCCATGCAGAGGTGAAGCTATGGTACATCACGGGCACACTCATCACTCAGCAACACAACAGCTTGACATGAACAACACAACCAACATGTGCATACCTACTATAGCATGTCGAGTTGTTTCATGAGTTGTCTCGGCGACATCACTACTTTGGGTCATAACTATGTATTCAATGTAATGTAACGTGGAAGTCCAAGAGACCAACGGATGAAGTCAAAGAGCCATGTAAGTCGAAGAGTCATGTAAGTCAAAAAATCATGAGGGAATTCAAATAATCACAAGGGTCAGTTCCACCCTTGGCTATATATACCCCTCATTTGTACATGTAAAGGAATTTTCACGTTGGCTCCTCTGACATAGCCTTGAGAGTCTGTAGTCTTTTCTTTGAGGAGCAAGTAGTGGCTCTAATGCCCTATTATCGGGGTTAGTGATGTAATGGTGTACATATATGTCTTGGAACGTTCACTTAATTCATAAGCCTGTTAATAGGCCAACACATTTTCACACATGTATTATATTCATTTGTAAGACTATTCTTTGGATGCTTGTAATGCATATTTCTTTAAGCTATATTAAGAAAGTTGAACTATTTCAGTTGTTTTAGTACATATGTTGTTGGAAATGTGTTGTATCATTTGTTAATGTTGTCTCACTCATGTGGAATATTCCGTCGGACACTCGACATAATCATTGTCTTAAACCTTCTAAAACCTTCGTACTCATGTGGACTATTCCGATGGGTGTTGTATGTGCTATCTATTCACTTTGTGTTTGTGACTACCGCATCCATGTGGACTACTCCGCTGAAAGCTGCAGATGTCCTGTTGTGTTTTTTGTCTCTAACAGAGTTAGGACTATTCCCTTTCGACTTGAGACTCACTCTCATCCTCTCCCTCTATAGTGAAAGAACCTTGACACAAACGACACTAAGCACTTGCCAGCTGGCATGCGAACCTCGTTGTTTGAAGACAAAGTAAACCACTCTCATGTGATGAAAAACAAGAGTGAAGGAAAATATATAAGATAATGGAAAATCATATGGGATGGGACTTCTACACCAAATGGTGTGAGGTCTAGTTGGGACTTCGTACCGTGGAGATCCCCTAAATGTTGGCAGATCTAGCATCATCAACAGGATACCAAGGTACCTAGTATAGTCCACTCAATATGAATAGATGAATTGACATTGAATACTAATGATCTTTACCAAGCAGGAGCCAATGATGAAAACCCATTGTCGATCATGAGGACGCTTGCTACTAAGGTCTGCAAGATCCAAGGTACTATTGGTTCCTAGATCAAGCTCCTAGATATTAAGATGAAGTCGACAAGAGAAGATTCGTCAAAGGAGGGCCTTGATGTATCCCCCATGAATCGACATAGAACAAACTAGGATGATGTGATGTATGGGTGAAGTCATGAAGTGATGAAGTACATGTCTCTAAAACAAGTCTCCCAACCACATGCATAAGAAAGTGAAATTTAGGCTATAACCACTTGGATGAAGTCATGAAGTGATGAAGTACAAGTCTCTAAAACAAGTCTTCCAACCACATTTGCAAGATAGTGAAATTTAGGCCATAACCACTCGGACAATGAGTCCTTTGTGTGATTTGGGTGGTTCCAATTGCTCACACAAGCCGTGATCCATGCAGTTAGGGCATAAATTGGGAACAAGAATGGATAAGGCCTGGAAAAAGGTCAAAAAACACAATATCTCATAAGTAAC
Source organism: Pinus taeda (assembly GCA_000404065.3). Lineage (NCBI taxonomy): Eukaryota > Viridiplantae > Streptophyta > Pinopsida > Pinales > Pinaceae > Pinus > Pinus taeda. The sequence goes on along the minus strand of APFE030279985.1, from coordinate 16,541 downwards.
AACCCTAGTGAGCAAAATCTATTGATAACACTTGCTTATATAAAAATTGTAGCATGTCAAAGATTATTAAAGAAGAATCTTTTGAAGAGGGAAAAGTAATAAAAAACGAGAAGTGTACTACGGAGTTGTTGGTAAGATGTATGTGTTTGTTTAAAATATTTTTTTTTTTTAATGTAAGAACAAGATTGTTAAATTTTCATTTAAATGTTTAAGTTTTTTATATTTATTTAAAAATAAATAAAATAAATACGTGGAGTCATAAAAATATATAATTATGAAATTCTTAAAATTATTAAAAAGGATCATCCCTGAAATTAATAAAAAAACATTGAATAAACAGAATTGTTAATAAATTATCTTGAAATATATTTCTCTTCAAAATATAAATTCAAAACAAAAATAATATGGTATGTTTTATCACTACCCGTTTTTGTATTTGTATACTAGTTTTATTGACTTTGTGTTGTTAGATTATCTCTCTCTTGCCTTTCATCTAATAGATGACTATTTAATTTTTGTATGACAAAGGAGTTTTTTTTTTTTTTTTTTTTTTGTAATAAAAGAGTTTTCTTCACAACCCAGTTGAGCTCTACCCCATTAATTGTCCCCCCTTTCACTCCAATTACATCAACTCATTTTTACTTTTTGGATGGGGATGGAACCATTAATTGTCTTCCCGTTTCACTCCCACTCGATTGGCCAATCTTTACTTTTTGGATGGGGATGGATACATCAATGTGTTATAAGGATATTCCGTTGAACTCTTTTTTTTTTTTAATGTATATCCATCTCCAACCTATCTTATTGTCCACCTTTTAATTTTTCATTGGAATGGAAACTAATTCCTTTTTTAGTTTTTAATGGAATGGAAACAAAAGGAACTCAAATCAATTCCTTTTCTTTTTATTATCTTATTTTTCTTTTACTCATTTCAAATTCTTCCATTTAATCTATAACAAGTTTAGATTTGTCTCACGGGGGCTTCACTGGGTGAGCAATACCATACCATGTGCAATCATTTTGGGTATATATATATTGAGTAAAATATGACATAATATATTGGGGGATATATAGGGTGTAAATGGTTTTTATATTGGCAGATATAAAAAATGTAGTTCAAAGTTAATGAAAAAATATAAAGGGGTACAAAAAATGTTAATGAAAAAATGGATACCTACAATATCTAGTGAAAGTCAGGGTTTTTTAAATTGAGAAGGTGTATTGGGTTCATATTGGTAGGGGGTTATATAGTAGGGATTTTAAAGCTATTTTCCAATGTATAGTCAAATTAACGATATTGTTTAATATGCCATGAACACACATGATATGTCAGAAGTTCATTGACTGAAGCCCCCGTCATCCATCTTAACTCTAAATCTACCAAGAGCCAAAAGGGATCAAATCTATTTTCACTTTAAAAGAGGTTTGCATCTCAAGATATTTGATCCCTCTCAGTGCTTTGTTGATACAGAGTTGAGAGGGATCTATGATGGTTTAATTTTCCCTTTAAATAGGTTATATTCCACATTAATACCATGGGTTCTCATAAACTTGGAGCTCAAAAAACACTAGTAATAATTTAGAAATTGATGGCTATTTAAGTTTTGTATAACAAAGGAGTTTTCTTCACAACCCATTTGATCTCTACCCCATTAATTGTCCTCCCATTTCACTCCAATTCCATCAACCCATTTTTACTTTTTGGATGGGGATGGAACCATTAATTGTCCTCCCGTTTCACTCCCATTCCATTGGCCAATATTTACTTTTTGGATGGGGATGGATCCATCAATGGTTTATAAGGATATTCCATTGAACTATATTTCTTTTTTAAATGTATATCCATCTCACTCTATATTATTGTCCACCTTTTACTTTTTCAATGGAATGGAAACTAATTCCTTTTTGGTTTTTCAATGGAATGGAAATAAAAGGAACTCAATCAATTCCTTTTCTTTTTATTATCTTATTTTTCTTTTCCTCCTTATTTCATATTCTTCCATTTAATCTATAACATGTTTAGATTCATCTCATGGGGGCTTCACTGGGGGAGCAATACCATACCATGTGCATTCATATTGGGGGATATATATTGAGGAAAATATGACATAATATATTGGGGGATATATAGTGCGTAAAGTGTTTTTATATTGACAGGTATAAAAAAAGAGTTCAAAGTTAATGAAAAAATATAAAGAGGTACAAAAAATGTTAATAAAACAATGGATACCTACAACATCTAGTGAAATTAGGGGTTTTTTAAATTGGGAAGGTGTATTGGGTTCATATTGGTAGGGGGTTAAATAATGTAGCTTTTAGAGGTATTTTCCAATATATATTCAAATTAAGGGTACTGTTTAATATGCCATGAACACACGCGATTAACTAAAGCCCCCGTCATTCATCTTAATTATGAATCTACCAAGTGCCAAAAGGGATCAAATATCTTTTCACTCTAAAAGAGATTTGCATCTCAAGATATTTGATCCCTCTCGGTGCTTGGTTGATATAGATTTGAGAGGGATATAGGATGGTTTAATTTCCCCTTTAAATAGGTTATATTCCACATTAATACCATGGGTTCTCATAAACCTAGAGCTCGAAAAACACTAGTAATAATTTATTTTTATTTTGGTCGATGATGCAAGAGCATCTTACCTCCAAGTCAAACCACATTTCGCTAGGCCTAAAGGGGTATTTCATTTACCAAGGGTGTTGGTTCCCTAATTGAGTATGATTGTTTGATTATTTGTATTTCCTATGTTTCTAATGATATCTAGACATATTATGTATATATGATTGAGATTGAGGATATTGTACTTAGATCTACTTCTTAGAAGAGATATTGAGAACATTCGAATGAGTTAGAGGGATCTTAGGATTGGTTAGATCTATTGAGGGATATATAGATCCATAATGTATAAATCTAATGTGTAGATTCAAATTTTCTCATGAAATTGACTAAATCACAAAAATATAAGCTACTCTACTGATCCGCTGAAGCTACCTAGGGGGATAATATGGGGTATAGAGGGAGGTACCCAAGAGAATAATGTAATGAATAATGTAAGGATGATAAATAAAAGGGTTATAATTATTAAATAAAATGGTTAACTTGCATTATGCAAGGGACCACAAATAGTTAGGAAATAATATGATAAGACCATGGTATTGAATGTATGGTATTTAAAGACCCATGGTATTGTATGTATGAAACCTATATAGAGGCTAGAGACTCCCCATTGAGAGATGTCAAGTATTTTTTTGTATTGACAAGCATATGGCCTATGGATGATCTCCTTCCTTAAGGAGTAGTTGTATGGTGTTACCTTACCTCAAGGGTTTTGATATTAATAAAAATCTAGAGTTCTATAATCTATCATGTTATTTATTAGGTATATTTTGCATTGTTATATATTTTCAGGCCAAATATATTACAAGTGGCATCAAAGCACTTTCTTGGGAAGAGTAGGGAGACTTGAGGTAGGGTAACACCATACAACTACTCCTTAAGTAAGAAGATCACTCCACAAACCATATGCTTGTCAATACAAAACAATACCTGACATCTCTCAAAGAGAAGTCTCTAGCCTCTATATAGGCTTCATACATACAATACCATGGGTAATTACCATGGGTCTCTAAATACTATACATCCAATACCATGGGCTTATCACATTATTTCCTGACTACTTGTGGTCCCTTGCATAATGTGGGGTAACCACTTTATTTATTAATTATGGCCCATTTACTTATCATCCTTACATTATTAGCTTGGGTGCCTCCCTCTGTACCCCATATTATCCTCCCTATGTATACTACATGATGTTTGTTGTCAATTCATCTCCTATGAAAGCATTACCATCGTCATATATTTCATATTCATAAGATCACTTCATTTGGGGAGTCATATGAAAGGATGCACTTGAGTTGATCAAAAATACATAATGATCTACATATGTGCTTGAAGCAACAAAGTACACATCCCCTCCTTCCTCCGATGAGAGTTTCCCTTCTATGGAGGTACCATCATTAGATTCGTTCCTTCTCGCAATACCTCTAGATATACAATTCTTCATGTAGTGCCCTTTACCACATTTTTAGCATTTATGTAAGAATTTTCCTAAATATTTTGATCTGTCTCTATATTTAAATATTCTTGTTGAGTACTTATTTTTATTTCTATCTAGGGAAATCCATTTTACATACAATGCATCTATTCTCTAATTTTCCATGCAATTTTTCCCTCATTTCCTTTCATAAAGTAGATGAGACCATGCCATCAACAATTAAGGTGGTTATATTACTCCCTAATGCTACAGCTAGACTATCTCATAAGTTTGGTAAAGAGTATAGTAAATTGATACAGTTATCTTCATTACAAATCTTAATATCAACAAAAAACAACTAACTTATTGTAACACACCCCCTCCTAATCCGCACTAAAACACTGGTTAAAAGTAGGTGGTTACTATGTTGACGTAAGATCCAAGGTGTCGTTATGGAAATGGGGTCTAATTTTTTTTTATCATTTCATATAGCTCACAACCTCAATTAGACATCACTATTATGTCTATCTTGTCATGACAATTCCAATGATATAAAATTTTACTTCAATCTGACCTCCAGACCAAGAGATATGGTCATTGAATTTTTGGTGAATCATAAAGCGCCACACCATCAACATAGCCACATGGAACTCATGTGGCTATCCTCGCCAATTTTCCAGTGCCACCTAGCAATTGTATATTAGTTTTTGATTCGTTCATGGTATTGGTCTTCATAATCCCCATGTATATTTGTTATTTATATAAAATATGGCTATGCACTCCAACAAAATATTATTATATGAATATATATAATATATTGATGAACCGACAACTGTTAGAAAACCTTCCATTACCCGAGCCCATTACCTTGACCCTTCCTCACTTGCACACTTTACACATTCTCTAGGGTAGGCCTTCTAGCATGACCTGTTTGTGATTCCTCCCTTGCACTAGTGAACAATATTTTGGGCTCATGTGTTTGCCACCACATCCAGGACTTACATCATCCCACACACTTTTTAAACTTGCTCCACCACTAAACTATTAGGGTTTTACCTTCAGACTTATGTGTCCCATGAGTCCACATCTCCACACCTATAATGATCCGTTTGTCCACTCTAGCAACTTTGGTCTGCCCATGTTAGCCCAAGAGTGAGTCATCCAGAGTCTCCCATGAGAACTGCACTTTGCCACCTCTGGGAGATGAACTCAGGTAAAAACATATTCCCATTAAATACCATAATATTCCCAATCTCTAGGAACCCTACCTTCCACTTCCTATTGTCGTGATAAGCACTTTTGCATGGGGGGTTGGTTCTCTCGTTGGCCAATGCATGACCTCCACATAATCCTAGCCTCCTCCATGCTACTAGCCCTATCATGATGTCTCGGTCCTTATCAACACAAATTTTCTATTGTGCGACCTTATATGGGCTTCCAGGATGTAACCTCCAGGATTATCTCATCTTGGGTTCCTTCTTCGCCTTCGATCTCTCATGCTAAATTTTGACCTTCATCATGTTTTCCTCACGCAAGACTATGTGTTGCAGTCATATGGTTAGCAACCTAACATTCCTGCATAATGTCTCATGGCTCAATAGACCCATCAAGTCTCATGGATAATTTTAAGAGACTGATAATATGAGCTATGTTATTTCTCCCACTCTATACAATACACCATTTGTGAAATAATTCAGCCATGACTCAGCTAAAATGGTTCTGCAAATGTTTAGACTTGTGATAGAGTCCAACCATATCCATTAAGGATTCATCAAGCACACTCTGGTGCTATCCCACCTAAGCTTACCACAAACACTATTTTAGGGTTCTTGGTGACAAAAATACAAGGCACAGTTCAGGGACCTCTCCATCTAGTCTAGGGACTTGTCAATTCAATCCCTCAAATATATGTGGCCCCTTGGGTCCTTAATGTCCTGGGGGAACAAGCAGATATCATCGTAGAGATATATAGGTCTATTTCAAGAAATAAATAGGCATAGAAAACATATAAAACCATAGAAACTACAATGCCAACAAGACCACTAGGAATCCATCATTCCACGAGTAAACAAGAAATCCCCCTTTTTAGTTTGATTTCAAGAATAAACCATACATACAAGAACATAACTGATAGTATTACAAGCTTGCAAGCATTTCTCTCATGTGGATGGGAATTTCAAGCATGGACCCCACAGATGGTCATCAGATACCCTTTTACTACTAGCTTGAAGCCAACTAGTGAGCACCCAAAGCTCATACCACACACAACAATTTTACCCCATGCACATTGAACCCACCTAGGAGGTTATATATATACAAAAATAATTCTTGCATAAAGAGAAATGATACAACATCATAGAAATAGTGCACACATGCATTAGAGTTTCACCATTCCAATTTTAGTGAACCATGAGCCATTCAGACGATAAATACAATAATTATTTATAGCCCAACATGAGCTCAATAATAAGGAATTGTAGTTACAAAAAATCTGGAATTAATACTAGAGTTGGAAACTGAGATCAGGACAACAACTCTCCACCCAACCATAGATAGTTTCATCCAAGCCTTACTTGCAACTGTCACCCCCAAGATGGATTCCAAAGCTTGAGGTGGGGTGCTTTTGGGTTCTTTCAATGAACCAACAAAGTTGAAATAGGATGTCACAAGGTGATTGTTTCCTTCATCCATCAATTAAGCTCATTATGGCTCACAAATTTTAGGAATAAATATATTCATGCCAACATTTCACAATACAGAGAACATCATCTCACTTCCAGGAGAAGGGAGTCCACTATCAGGAAGGTTCATCAATGGTAAGTTATTAATGGATAGGAAATCACTTCTCTAGGTGGTTCAATAATGAGTCAAGCACTAGAGCTTCTGACCCGAGGTGATTCTTGGTGGTTCACCAACCCTCACAAGCACCTCTGCATGTAGTTTAACAATGAATGAAGTACCATAGTTCTTAAGCAACTCTTAGTGCTTCAACAACCATTACAAGGAACTTAATGATTCCTCCCAAACTAACAGGTTCATAAACCACAAGATTCCACTAAGTTCTTCAGCCTTACAAGAAATCCATGCTCTCTAAACCATTTACACACCGAGCTTCACTCCAAAGGTACCTCAATTGTGCTCCTTTTTCCAGGATTTCATTCAATGCTAGTGACCACTTGATCTCTCTCCTAGATTTGTGTTCTCCTACACAATAGTTATGAATGTAACAGTTGCTGCTAATACCTCCCTACTTGTGCATGTGTGAGACCAAGAGGGAGCATTAATTTTTCCCACCAATGAACGAATGTCTAGCCCCCTTCCTTCCAAATAAATTAACTACTTTCATTTTTCCCTCAACTCACACAACAACTCCCCACATCACAATGCAATCCATGCTACTCTTAAATTTTTGTCTTTTTCTTTGCATGTTGTTTGAGTTGAAGGACACTTGGACTAGTCCTTCTTCTTTTAGTTAACTTCACTGCACAATCATCATATTTAATTCCTTTTGACCAATGAGGACTAATTTTTAAATCACAACCATTTCCTCAAGCAGCTCCGTTCCTCAAGCAACCGAATTCATGTCCCTTTCTCAATCCTTCTAAAATAATTAGTATTTACAAGAATGAAAATGTTAACCAGGGGATGTCACGGTCCCCTCCCCCTTGAGGGGGAACACCATCCCCAGTGTTTAATGACCTTAGAAAAGACACACAAAACTAACATGGAGCTTTATACACACAACTTTGTACAAAATTTACAATGTATTTACACTTTTTCTTCACTCAACACATGGGAAAAGGGTATGCTTCCCTCATCTAGTCATCCATTTCCCATGTGGCTTCCTAGGGTCAAAAGTGCCTTCACTTTACCTTGACTTGCTCTATTACTCGGTTCTAGAGCATGATCCATATTCGTTCTTGAATGCATAGAGGTTTCAGCTAGAGGTCTCCCTCTAGTTCCACCTGTAACACAACCTAATCAAGAACATTATTAGTGTCCTACACATATCTTTTAAGAAATGAAACATGGAAAACATCATGGAATTTTACCGATGGAGGTAAGGCTAATTTATAGGCCATTGGTCAAATCCTTTCAAATATCTCAAAATTCCCACAAAATCATGGTTCCATCTTGGCACATGACCCAATCTTCAAGGATATTTTCTTGGTTTTAACTCTCAAGTGAACAAGTTCCCCAACTTGGAACTCCTCTCGCACCCTATGTTGATATGCATACAATTTATTTTTGTCTTTTGCCACCTCATCGGATCACTCCAACTAATAGGAGTATTGCAACTCATTCCATAAAGTGCCTCAAATGGACTCATTTTTGGAGATTCTTGGTATCCATTATCATAGGAAAATTCTACAAGTGGATGGCACTCTTACCACTTCCTTATCTAGTGCCTTACATACAACCTAAACATATATTTGAGGATTTTGTTTGTCCTCTATGTTCCCCATCCGTCTATGGATGATAATTTGTACTGAAAGCCAATTCAATCCCCAAGTCTTCAAATAGCTCCTTCCAAAACTTTGACGTGAACTTGGCATCTCTATCTAAGATAATATTATAGGAGCTCCATGTAGACTTATGATTTCCTTTATGAAAAATTGTACCACTTCACTCGTTGAATTGGTGGATTTAACTACTACAAAATGAGCCACTTTGCTCAACTTGTCAATCACCACCATAATGACATCATGTTGTTTGGAGGTTCTTGGAAAACTAGTAATGAAATCCATGGATATCACTTCCCATTTCCATTTTAGAATGAGGATGGGATACAACAAGCCTATTGTATGTTTACATTCAACCTTCACTTGCTGGCATTCTATGCATCTGGAAATAAAGTCAACACTTCCTTCTCCAAATTAGACCAATAACTCAATTTCTTGATTGCCATGAGAGTATTTTAGTATCTTGGATGTTTAAAATATGGCATAACATGGAACTCTTTCATTATAACCATGTTTAAGTATTCATTGTTTGGCACGTAGATTATTCTCTTGAATCTAATCAAACCTTCGTTCGTGTCACGCAGAATGAGTCGATCTTGCGGACAAGATAGATCTTCCTAGAATCTAAAGAAGACCTAATGACAAGCAAACCAACCAAACACTATCTTTCTCTAAATATGCTTTTATAAATAATGGCAAACAAGTGTGTTTAGGGCCTAC
>APFE030279981.1:96365-107260 GCA_000404065.3 Pinus taeda | reverse complement strand
AGGTGCATGGGAAGGAGTCCCATGTGTGCAGACTGAAGAAGGCCCTTTATGGCCTGAAGTAAGCTCCCAGAGCTTGGTACTCCAGGATAGATACTTATTTGCAGGTGATGGGTTTCACAAAGAGTGAGGCAGATCCGAACCTTTACTTTATTGTGATAGGTGAGGAGCCTCTCATTCTGGTGTTGTATGTGGATGACTTGGTCATTACAGGTGCAGAGAGACTCATAGAGCACTGCAAGAGAGATCTTGCGACGGAGTTTGAGATGAAGGAAATTGGCTTGATGCATTACTTTTTGGGTTTGGAGGTGTGGCAGGAGGAGGGGCATTTCTTCCTGGGGCAGGGGAAGTATATTGTGGACATCCTTAGCAGATTCCACATGGAGGATTGTAGACTCATGTCGACACCGATGATCACCAACTGGAAGAAGCTTCATGCTTCGGATTCCGAGTTGGTGGATCCCACATTGTACAGGCAGCTGATTGGTTCCTTGATGTATTTGGTCAACACTAGACCAGATATCTGTTTTGCAGTCAACACGATGAGTCAGTTTATGTGTGAGCCTAGGAAGGTTCACTGGGTGGCTGCAAAACACATTTTGCGGTACTTGCAGGGGACAGTGGATTATGGTCTGGACTACAGGCAGGGAGATGGAGTGAGATTCGTAGGATACACTGATTCTGATTGGGCAGGTTGTGCTTCTGATAGGAAGAGCACTTCAGGGTGCTGTTTTGGGTTGGGGTCAGCAGTAGTGTCATGGTTAGCCAGAAGTAGCAGTCAGTAGCACTGAGTTCAGCAGAAGCAGAGTATATGGAAGCTAGTCTAGCTAGTTGTGAGGCCATCTGGCTTCGCAAGATGTTGTTTTGCTTATTTGGTCAGCCGTTGAGACCTTCAGTGATTTACTGTGATAATCAGAGTTGCATTAAACTCACGGAGAATCCAGTATTTCATGACAGGTCAAAGCATATCGGATCAGATATCATTTCATCAGAGACTATGTTCAGAAAGGAGCTGTGAAGCTTGAGTATATTTCCACTGATGAGCAGTTAGCAGACATTCTTACCAAAGCCTTACCACGGGGCAAGCATGTTTACTTCAGAGACAAGATGGGTGTGGTGAGGAACACCTTCCTCGGTAAGAGAGAGTGTTGAAATTTGGTACCGGAGGACATGTGGTTCCCTTAGGCTTTGATCTTTGGCCTAGGGAAAAGTGTCCAAAAGATTTTAATTTTTCTCCTAAAGTAACTTTATAATTTTTATAAAGTTAAATATAATTTAAAAGTGACTTAAGTGATAAAGTTACTAAATTCTAATTTTAAAGTGACTTTAATAAAATTAATGTAAAATTAGAAAGGAAAAAGTGACTTTGGAAATAAATGACTAAGTGGGTCTTTATTAAAGTGGGGTGAATTAAAAAATAGAAGGTGAGATTTAAATGTGCATTTAATCTCAGCCATTGATCTAAATCTATTTCAGCCATTGGATTTAGAGATCACCCAAAAGTCACTTGGATCACCCAAAAGTCACTTGGAGTTATATTAAAGGAGGAAAAGGAGGAAAAGATCATTCATTCTTTTATGAGCAGATTGGGAGAAGGAGAGCAAGAGAGCAAGGGAGATTTCTGGACAAGAAGGAGAAAGAGGCAGCAATTTGGCACACATACAGGCAGCTCTTCAGCAAAATCAGAACAGCAGAAAGACAAGCAGAACAGCAGTAAGAACAAGCAGAAAAAGCTGATTTTTTTGCTGAAAACTGAGAAGTTTCCAGGTGGTCCGTTGGGTTGAAAACGGATAAGTTTGCTTGCTGAAAAAAATTATTTTGCTGTAATTTTTTGCTGAAATTTTCTTGCTGTAAAAAGACATTTTTTCAGAAATAAAGAAGAGCTCTCAAACTGGTTTTCCCCAAGAGTTGTAGGGGGTTTTTCCAGGGTCACGTTGACCAAAAATATCAGTGTTTTAATGTGTTTTAATGGCTGTTTATTACTGCTGATTTTTATTTCTGCAATTTCCAGCATTCTGTAAAATTTCCAGAATTTGTGTTTTCAGCAAATTTATTTTTTTCATCTTGTTGAATGTATGGTTATGGGAAAGGGCATTTAACTACATGGGAGAAATAAGGAGAAACTGAAAACTGGGTGGGAAACAGAAGATTACATATAATCACTATTCAATTTAAATCATTTACTATTACAAATTAACATGAGATCCGTATGTTGCCACTGATATAAAATATTGGAACTTTGCGATATTTGGATTTGTGATTGTTCAAACGGCTAACACATTTTTATACATCACCTGACATTAAGACCACCGAAAAATTAACCAACATTTCAAACTCTACCAAGTTGGTCGATTAGGGACAATTTGGCCACCAAATCAACTCCACGTGGCACTATTTTATGGTGTCACATGACCCCATTATATTGGGTCAACACATTTTCTCCAAGGTTAACATGGTGCTGCTAGATTTGGTAGTTCTACAAGATTTAACAAATACAAAAACCTTCACCATATTTAACGAGACTCCACCAATTTCAGCTATTGATTTGGCTGGACCACCAATTTGACGATGCTCCAAACTTATCTAGAACTTTACTAATTTGGACCTTTCTTCCATGTTTAGCCAAAACTTTGATTGGGCATAAATGCTACATACAGAATGAAATTGTGGCACTGTTTGCGCCACTGGGTTCCTGGTGATGAGATCTTCAATCTGATCCTATTTTGACTATGATCCAAGGACTTTTATTTTTGTTCCATTATAGATCCACTTGGATTAGATGAGCTACATGTTAAATTCATGGCCATAGACTTTGATGTAAATAAATATCAAAAAGTGTGATTGCGAAGTCATATATGTAGTACCTAGTTACCCAAGGTAAATCCCACATAATCCTTTTCGCACTGCCAGACATCATTTTAGGCATGTGAAACCAAGGAACTTCAATATCAAAATATAATTTCACACAAAGCCATATGTTATATCGTTGAACATGATACAAATCAAGACATAGACATGATTTTAATATCACCATAGGTTTAACAATCCCAACATTAGAAAATAACGAGGTTTTTCATGGTGGGAAAGAACTTTGATGAAATGTATATTATTATGTTATACCACAACCTGTGACTGATACATTAACCATTGTATCAAAACAATGTCAATCATTATGATTCATGCATCTGAAAACCATCAAAAAGGAACATATAAACATTTAGACCATTTTGTACAACCATGTGATCTCATGATAATGTGTAATGCACAGTCAATGAAATCCATAAAAGGTTAACACTATATTATATAAGAATGTAACCTTTTATATAGCCAATAAATCAATGTTGTTGCAATAAATAAAACCAGTGAAAATTCATAAAATGTATTGAAATGCAACATCATCAATATTTATATAAGGGAATGGAATGAAAAATTATACACAAACCAAAATCTAGACTTTGATAGTAGAGATTGGCTAGGTTATTGAGATTTGTAACCACATAGGATAGCATAAGAATATAGGTGACATCATTGCTACAAAATCAATATAAATAACAAAAATCAACATATTAAAGAAAAACATCAAATCTTAGTTAGAACATTGGGCTAGTCACAAACAAAAAGGTTTTAATAAAGCCGAGATTGGAATCCATACTTCAAATATTAATAATGAAAATCCAAAGCAAAATGCAAATAAAAAGAGAGGGGCTCATATCATTTTGAAAATGTGACGGGATTCTATTAAGTAGCCAACAAGCACTATATGATGTGTAATACATGTTCAATGTGGCTTCATATGAATATTTATACCAAATTAGATATTTCTCACATCCTTGCATTATGAATGACGATAATTTAGCAATTTCTTGCATAAAAGTGATGAAAAGTTGACTAGGTCATTAAATATTACAACAATTGGCTCCATCAAGGATATTATCTCCCTATGAGGTTCTTAGAATAGGTATACAAAGTTCATCTTTAGTTTCTTGAAAACATATCCTTGCTTAGGTTTTGATGCCTATATTTGTTTGTGAAAATCCCTAGAGATCTTATGAATACGTTTTCTAAAAAATGAAAACATGTCCATGAAACAATTTTAGCTTTTTTTATGTAGAAAATTGTGAATTTTTATGCTTTTTCTATATCAAACATTGTAAACTCATATTTTCTTTGAGTTGTAATATCAATAACATTTATTGGATCAATATAAGCATTAGAATTCTCTATAGATGACTACTGAGTCACACATTGATCTGTTCTTGACTTACATTGATATATTCTTCATATAGGTAAACAAACACATGAAGCTTACTAAGGAATATAATATTAATCCCATGTGGGATAAATTTTAAAGCCTAATCATGCCATAGTAACATCTCGTGGTGATTTTTCGATAGGGCCAATTTAGGTCTCCCTCTCTAATGTGGTCAATAGGATGTATAACACTTAATTTCACATAATTACAACTCCATGAACCTTTTGTATTTCATGTTCCTTAGTTTTCAATTGAAATCCAACATTCTATAATTTGGTTTTCCATTTTTTTATTTAGTTAAATACTAAGCCATTCATCTGTCTTCCAGCTTACAAACTTCATATTTGTACTAGAGCTTGTAAATTATTTGCATGTCATAAATTTATTCTTTTCCTTCTCGCTATTGAAAATTGGCTTTCGAAGAAGCAATTGCAGGTGTATTGGCAATAAATTCATCTAATATTTAATTTGTCATATCCTGTGTTGATTTTCTTTTATCAAACATCTTATGGTTATAAATTTTTGGGCTTTATCTTAGGAACAAACGCTTCATGTTCTACAACATTCAACAAAATATCGAGTTTGGACTATGGAACAATATTTCTCTTCATTATTTTTTTTAGTATACAACTTGTTTCCAAGTATTTTATTTTGAACTTAATATTCAAATTTTTTTCTTTTATTTACTACCCCATTTTTACCATCTTCTATTATGTTTCTTAAGTATATAATTTTCAACATGGAGATACTCATTTAGGGATTTTAATTGTTTATTATGTTCTTATACCTCTTCTAGTTTTATAAGTTTCTTCTCCATACTTAATGTTTTAAACAATTTAAGGGACTCATTGAATGTTAACTCATGTTCTTTTGTGACCTGTAGGTCCTCTGCGCCTTTAGTTAGACATTGGTTGTTTCTATATCCAGATAATTAACACAAATTATCATGAGAATCTAGTTCTCAACTACCTTGGAGTAGTCATAAATTTATTTATGTAACTCCTACAACAAATGTTCGAAAATGGTTATCTCTATCCATTATGTGGTTATAGGTTCCTTCAACTTCAGAGCTCTAGTCATGCTTCTTGTCAATATCCTTCTTGTAATTATATTTTTTTGGAGAAAATGAAACCCTTTTCGTCTTTAATAATGATACATCATATTTATCTTCAGGCAAATATGCTTCTTGATAGGTTCTCTTTCTTGCCGAAGTGGAACTAGTATGAAACTAACTTTTATCAAGAAGTATATCTCGGGTTAATTGTATCATCTTATAGCCATTACTATTATTTTATTGAACCATGGTAATAACTAAGTCATCCTTTTTATTCATATTTGTTTACCCACTTTTTTTTTCAAGTGATATGTGTTTATCGAGGCTTGGATTGTGGCTTGATAAACTGCGACCTAGAGGCATATAAGACATCAACATCACGAAGGGTTCGCACCCAACCAAGGCCACACTAGCCCTAAGTTGATTGGATTTTACCGCTTCTCCCCCTAGCACGAGTGCAACAACCTCCGTGAACTTTGATCCTGGGTCACATTGCTAACAAGGCCCATCCTCAACTGGTTGTGCTAGTAAGACTTGATGACATCTTGATATGAATTTTCCTAAAGAAATAAGGTAAATTAACTAATTGATTTTTAAGGTTCTCTTTCTTTCTAATCAAAGCTATATGCATTATGGTTCATATACTATTGCCATGGATTTGAATCTACATTATTGTTCTTAAATCAATGCTTATTAGTTTAGCGAAAACATGAATTAGAATATGATGCGGCAAAACTGCACCCTTCCTCAAACACGCAGACCTGTGGGTTATGGGCCGATGAAAATTGATTAACTAAACATTGAACAACGATCTATATAACAAATGTACACTTTAGCACTGATCGTAATTCCAAATCACAATACTCGGGCTTCACCGTGCATTACACATCACAATATCACAATACTACATCACATTGCAATGCTTGGAATCCTTTAACCAAATGCAATATGCAATGGCAATATCGCAATTTCATATTCATCGCAGTCAAGGAAATAACCATTGTAATATCCAAACTCCTCTTACTGTATTAATTTGCGATTTACTCCCGACTGTCCACCTTACACTTTCCATATACAGCCATGCAATCAAACCTCATGAATAAACACAAAACACAGAGTCATTTAGCGCAAAGCCTTCATTACTCTGGCAACACCATATTCATTAATCGAGGGAAAGAAAACCACGAATTTAACACACAGATAATTGTATTACAGAAAACATTATTACATATGCCTCATGGTGTGGCGGCCCTCTACCAAGTCTTACATCGATACTGGGCCTCTTCTACAAATACACAGAGACTCTATCTTATATAAGTGGAGAAATAGAGGATCGGATCATTCCAGATCTGATCTTTCCTCATAAAATTGCTAGTATCACTTAACCAAATTATAACAAACTTTATCGATTTAACGAAAATATTGTCTTTTAGGCCATGTCGACTTCTCAAGGTTTGAAACATTGAATTTAACATGGGGTGGGTTGATGCTCCTGCATTAGAATTCTGAGGTACAAAAGATTTCTATGAACTCCTGGTCATATGCCTTCTTCATCCTTTAGCAACTCTACTTACATCCTCTATGCAATTGCTTTTATGATCTTTTTGTGAGCTGCAGCAAAATCTCTGCAGTAACAAGTCGTCCTTGCTACCCGATACCTCACCAAGCTTCTCTCCTCTGAGCTTAGTCTTTCGACATCTCTCTAGTTCTCTCTTCTTTAGAACCATTTGAGCACTCCTGGCTCTAGGCTACTACAATCTTCTCATTTTCTTCTACCACTACCTGTACAACAATATAAAGACAATACACTTACCAATCCTCAACATATTTGCACCTCTTTTCAATTGCAGGTAGAATCTTCTTCTGCTCTGATACCACTTTTATGTAGTAAAACTGCACCCTTCCTCAAACACGCCGACCTATCGATTATGGACCCATGAAAATTGATTAACAAAACATTGAACAACGATCTATATAACCAAACATACACTTTAGCACTTATCGTAATTCCAAATCACAATACTCAGGCTTCACCATGCATTGTGCCTCGCAATATCGCAATACTGCATCACACTACAATGTTTGGAATCCTTTAACTGAATGCGACATGTGATGGCAATATCACAATGCAATATCGCAATTTCACATTCATCGCAGTCAAGGAAATAACCATTGTAATATCCAAACTCCTCTTACTGTATTAATCTGTGATTTACTCTAGACCGTCCACCTTCCACTTTCCATATACAACCACACAACCAAGCCTCATGAATAAACCCAAAACACAAAGTCATTTAGTGCAGAGCCTTCACTACTCCAGCAGCATGATCTTCATTAATCCAGGGAAACAAAAAAATCATGAATTTAACACATAGATAATTGTATTATAGAAAAAATTATTATATATGCCCCATGGCGTGGTGACCCTCTACTAAGTCTTACATGGATAGTGGGCCTCTTCTACAAATACACAAAGAGTCTATTTTAAACAATGGATAAATAGAGGATCAGATCATTCTAGATCCGATCTTTCCTCATAATATCACTAAGATCACTTAACCAAATTACAACAAACTTTATCAATTTAACGAAAATATTGTCTTTTAGGCCACATCAACTTCTCAAAGGTTTGAAAAATTGAATTGGATGTGGGGTGGGTTGATGCTCCTGCATCGAAATCTTATAAAATTTGAATGAGCACCCCTCTAACATTTGTAATAAATTTATTAAAATTCTTCATGAATTCAATTGTAACCCAGTGATTATAATACTAAAACTTCTTACAAAAACTTAGCAAACCAACTTGTCGAGAAATTCAACTATATTCTAAGTATGCTTCTTAGTTTACATTTCAGGAATACTTCTGCTAATGTGTAACTAGATATTTGATCAAAATTGGAAATAAAATTGTTTTCTATTTAAATATATATGTTACTAAGGAAAACCAAAGTTATGTACCATGTTCTCATTCTAATTTGGAAAGATATTTTCCAAACATTTTCTCATGTGGCCATTATGCTAAAAATATGAGCCTTAATGTGGTTAAGTGCAATGTTACAGAGGCACATTAATTTCATTTAGTTACACTTGGTTGGATAAATTTAGGGCTCCCTCTGTAATGTGGTTAATAGTAGTGTAACACTTAATTTTTTTTAGAGAAGGAGGTTCAGAATATTTTAATCTTTTTAGGATGTTTTTGTAACTAGTTTTTTGGAAAGTATTTAGTATTCATTGCTCAAGGAAGGAAATATGTAAATCAAGAAAAGTCTCTATATTTTTTCCTCTAATAAGATCAATCCCAATGTTTTAGATAATCCCCACTTAAGATATTATTATATCATATAAAAAAAATGGTGTCCATGTTTGTTTTCTTATTTCCATTTTGACGGACAGTATTATCGTTGGATTTCATTCATGCTTTCTTCATAAAAAAAATGTTCTCCCTGTTGTGATTAATAATATTTTATGGTTATTTATAGGTGTCTCACAGACCATGGTTTTCAATATGCCTAAACATTTCTAGTCTATTTTAACCATTTTATAAGGACAAGTGCCATTATATAAGGACTAGTTTATGAAATTTACTTGTAAATTCAAATTTGATTTAATTAGCTTCCAGATATTTCACTATTTTTTTCAAATTGTGAATTTCCATTTTCTTATACTAGTTTTCTTATATATCTATTTCAATGTGTTACCAGGGAAAATTTTACGAGATAATATTCACAAGTGGGCTAATTTTCCATCCTTTTTCGAGAAAAAAAATTGATAATTTTCTTTCTTTCTAAAAACATTTCGTCCAATTTTTATAGTATAAATTTATTTTATGTCGACATTGCCAAAACTTTATAGAGACTATAAAATCATTAGAAATTTGAATATTTTTATATAAATATTTCCACCTTTTAAAGTTTTCATATATCAAATTGGTAATATTAGCCAAGGCTTCTAACCCTTAAGATAAATTTCCATAAATTTTTTCCCTATATGTTATTGTTTTGTATATGAACATGTTTTAACACATTTGTATCCAATCTAATTCTAAATCTAATACTTACTTCAAACAATGTTGAAGATATTCCTGTGTCCTTTGGTGGATATAGTCGAATGTACTTCCTAACCAAAAATGAATTTGTTTTCAAGACCAAATCACCATCCTCGCTCCTTAAATTTCCTACTATTGTTACCATCTAGCTCGAGTCACACTTTTTCATCACTATCTTGATACAATGATATAGTGTAAATACAAATTCATTTTATATTATACCAAATTGTTTCTCTAGAATCGTAGTACTCATATGGCTTGCACTTGAAACTCCCCCATTTGTATGCACTTCAAATTGGGTTAACAACCATTTTTTTTTTTCATTTTGGCCATTTTATTTACATTTATGTTGATTTAACATTACGTTTTATTTTATTTCGTAAACTAAATTGTTACCATCTAGCTTAAGTCACCCTTTCGGATCATTATCTTCGATGATACAATGATATACCATCAATACAAAGTTATTTTCATATTCTACCCAATTTTTATGTGAATGTTTCTCATGATCGACACTGCAATGACTTCGTGTTATGACTATTTTAGAAATATTTTTCATTTAAACAATTAGTTTCCTAAATTCAGTGATAAAAATTGTGATTGTAAATAATATAAGCACACTTAGTTTCTTCAATTCGGGGATAAAAATTATGAGTGTAAATAATATAATCATGGTAAGAAATAGTGTTCTCTTGATATGAATTTCATTTGAAATTACTTTAAATTGTTGTAACTTGACAATGAGTAGATGACGCTATAAACACATTGAATGGATTTTTGTTGGTATTTAGTATTCAAGTCTGTAGAATGAGAAATAATGTGGTAGTAGTTTTTTTCTTCCTTTGATGTAATTAAGTTTTTCTCAATTTTTGTATCTCTAAAATAATCAAAAAGAAGTTGGAAGATATTTTAATCATGAAAATTTGAAAAGTGGTTAAATTCATAGAGGAGAAATCACTAGATGGATCCATGAATTACAAATAGGTGCAACATAAGATATTTCAAATGAAATGTCATAAAATTGACAATGAAGCAAAGAAAAATGTTGAAGTTGTTACAAAGGAAAATAAGTTATAGAGTGAAATCAAGGAAGCTCAAAGAATAGTTATTATTAAAGTAGCCAATAAACAAAAAGAAGTTGAACAATATATATGAACAATTTTATAATAGTGAAGCTATACTGAAAATGAATTCAAGAAATATAGGAAGAAATCTTAGGAAGATAAACATAGGAAGAAGGATAAGGTGGATTCTAAGGCTTAGAAAGTAAAAAAGTATCAACCAAAATGATTATAGAATATCCTAATAACATCGAGGACTAAGACAACCAAGAGATACACACACCTTAGAGGTTTGCAATAGTAAGTTCATCTAATTGATAATTAGATGTGATGTATTTATTCTCATGAATATTTATGTAGATGAATTAGATAATTTTACATTCAATCAAAAAGCCAAGAAAACCAAGAAAATTGTAAGGAAATCCCATAAAAGAAAGAAAAATGTAGTTAACTCCACCTTACCAAATGCAGAAGGAAACATGTTAG
>APFE030279981.1:80671-96016 GCA_000404065.3 Pinus taeda | reverse complement strand
AGCGCTAGAAATGATATTAAACATCTTATATATTAGTTTTTTTATCATATTTATGTGCCAATGTATTTATTTTATGTTCTAGATGGTTTAGATATTGAAAAAATTGAAAAAAAATGAAAAAAAAATGAATATTTTTGTTCCAAACGCTTTTTTCCCGATTTTTCCGATTTTTTCATTTTTTTCCCCGCGCCGATTAAATCCCGCTCGCGCTTTTAACAACATTGCATGTTAGTAATTTGAAGAGAAACATAGAATTATTAAAGTAACAACTTGGGAAAAAATATTTTCCAAAGAAAATCACATTAATAACATGTTTGAATCTTGAATGGCTTACAATAATTTATTGAAGTCAATGAGACAATCGAGATTTAATGAAATAATGAGTTCAAATAGTAAGGGAAATAATCATTTTAATTTTCTATAGTTATTATATTTTATTTACAGATAAATAGATGAAGATGATATTCTAAGGCCTTTTTGAGACTTCATGATATGGAAATAGTTTCATACTTTTAGTATTGGAATCTAGTTAATCACTTTTGGAGAAATGAAATTTTTGTGTGTACATGAATTTTTATGATTTTCTTGATTTTGTGCATTGAGAATTACTATGAGAATCTTGTAGACTTTTCTTATGTTATTTTTCTTGTATTTTTTCTTCTCTGAATAAATATCAACAAATGGATATGTAGTTTTTTTTATTCTATTGTTTCAATGATAAGTTAACCTCTATTCAAGTTTTATGTTACCTGGAATTTATAATTTTAATCCTCTCAAATTATTTCATGGTTATTACAACGTATATTTTGATCAATTTGTATCCATTTATTTTCTTCTAAACATGGCTAGGAATCATGGATTAGGGTGGTATTTGCTTCAGTGAAGTTGTTTATTTCATCAAATTAATAAAGGTAACATGTTCATATTCTGATGAGTTCCATTTTCCAAATAAATTAAATTTTAATTGGACCTTTTTTTTGGGTGAAATCTCAAAGTTGACAAGCGGCTTATAGCTCTCATTAATAAAGTTAGACATTTGAGGGTGAAACTCACATATCAACTACGGTGAAGCAGACTTCATGAAGGTGATCTATCACATTAGGGTTTTAGTTGAGATATATTTAATCATTAGGTAGATTACATATGAATATAGCATAAGGGGCCACTACACAAGGGACCTCCTAGTGGGTAGGCATGTGCAATT
Organism: Pinus taeda; assembly: GCA_000404065.3. Classification (NCBI taxonomy): domain Eukaryota; kingdom Viridiplantae; phylum Streptophyta; class Pinopsida; order Pinales; family Pinaceae; genus Pinus; species Pinus taeda. The sequence continues at coordinate 94,812 of APFE030279981.1, read as the reverse complement.
ATGAACTATGAAATAAATAAGTAAAAAATGAATAAAATATATTATTTCTCATTTTGAATTTATTTTATGTTAGTGTGATATTCTTTAACACCCATAATCCCAAGTAAGTTCAAGAAACAACATTAATAAACATATGAATTTTATAACAAAATTTAATTGATAAAAAATATATTTATTTTAAATGGGAATAAGAAATATCGTATTTAACACATACACATACAAATACACACATGCACAAAAATAAATAATGAAATGGTAAATAAATAATGAAGAAAGTTTAATTACACATATATAAAGAAATAGATATAAAAGCAAGTCTTTATTTTGTCAAATTCAAGAAATAATAGATAGGCCATAAATTTATGGATTGATATGTAGTATATAGGAAAAGGAAACTAGATAATATAATTTACATACATCTATATATAAAGAACCATTCATCGAACAATGTGTTCCATTCATATGAAATGTTTTAGTCGAAAATTTTCAAGAATGGTATCATGATATTCTATTCATAATTTCCATTGTCTTCACTTTTTTCTACTCTTCACTTGTTTCAACTGCGATCAACCTAATATGACCAAATGACTATATTGGGAATATATAGCATCTAGTTAGTAGCATTGAAAAACGGCATGATATTTACATTTCTTTACTTCTTCAAAGTAATATCCCATTCACACCATTGGATCGATATATAAATATAATATATATATATAAATATACTATATATATATATATATATAATAAATATATATATATATATAGGTATCATTGAGCTCTTGCGTTAATATGATTTTCAACCTAGTTTATCATAATAAATAATAATACACTTTCTATGGATAATTTCTTTGTGAAATGACAAAAAAGACATCACCTTCTCTAACCACATCACAAAGATGATCATAATACTTGTCGATCATAAGCACTTCATTGTCCATCTCCATATCAATGAATTATCCATATGGGGGTAATGTTATATCATCAATACATGTAGTACAAAAGAATAGTACTTTCATTTTATAATTTAGTATATATTTCTCATATTCTCACTTTTAGTGGTGTGCAAACCGCAAGTTCCATGGATTTCTTCACAATAATATGGAAACAATATATCAATTTCCAAAGATATCTGCTTGACAAAAAAACTCATGCAAGTTATATTTCATGCAACAAATACATATTTTTTTATAGAGAACAAATCCCCCCGCCACACACATACACACACATTTATGTACATCTATACACTTATCTATGAACATGAGACATCCTTGGATTTGATATATGTCATAAATTTTTTTGGAACCAATTAAAAACATCAGATAAATCTACAATTCAGGAAGCATAGTGACTCAATTGGTTCCTCCTAAGCGTGCATTTTACACATTCCTAAACACCATAATGCTCTCCTTTTGCATGACCTATCTCAAATAAATTCCATGTATGACAAATGGAAAATTTCTTATGAATGCAAGACAACCATAAGAATGATTACGTTGATTTAAATTGACCAACACAACCATCTGACCATACCTATTGTTCTTCAAAAGTGATATGTTATCTACATAATTCATTATAAAGAATATTAAAAAAAATAAAAATAAAAATATGCTTGTGTACAATCATCACTAATGTAGAAATGGTACTCTTTAATCATTTCATTATTATTTTCATTTCTTTTAGCACCATCAATATCAAGATTTCTAGGGCTATACAAAATATGTATGACTATAAAGACCTAGTATGAATGATAATACTCACCTAGCATTTCCTTCCATGGAGAAAACATGTGATTCTCAACAAAATCAACCATTGATAATACTGTTCCCTTTGAGAACACATAACGTGATTGATTTAATTTTAAGTTATTACATTGTGCTATATGGCAGTGCTTAATATATTTATATATTTGCTCCCTAAATGTCTTAATAAAATATGTGATGGAAACATTGTTGGCCCAAATGTCACACTTAGAGGGGGGGAATCAGTGTGAGCTCAATTTCACAATTTTAACAATATTTCCTAAACATTCTATAGTAGTAAACCATAGACATTATGTCATAAATTATATATATGCACCATCATATCAGTAATGTGACAAGAAGCAACATAAGGTAGCATCACTTCACTAGGAGACACAAATTTTTTTAGGTGGAAACCCAAATGGGAGAAAACCACCAACTCTCTTTTTTCCCAATTTTTCATTATTTTACATCAATTTGTAGGCCCCAACCTACGGGATTCAATTATCCCCAAAATAAGAAAACGTCCACTTGTGGTGGGATACAACATGATTGACACTCTAAACTCAATGATGCAAGCAACTTCTTACTATAGGCTATAACCTAATTGAGGTACCAACCTGTGTGACAAGAGGGATCTAACCTACTCAAGGATCCAACATGATTGAGGATTCAACCTTTAAAATGAGTAGGATACAACTTGGTGTAGGATCAAACCTAACTGAGGCTCCACCATTTGTAATGAGTAGTCTCCAAGCTCCTTCCTATGCTTCCTTCTTGACCTCTATTTCATCACATTTTCAAACCGGATCCATGATGACAATATACAATCAAATAATAATTAATGTACCAATGTGCAATCAATACATATCGATACTGACACTCTCTTTGCCACTACCATAATTGGTGTATTTCCCATGCAAATTATAACCATTATACTATCCTACAACCTGCAACCACTATCATATAACCTATAACCAATGCCTCAACTATTACAAAATTCATGTTAATCTTTGTTGTTGGTTGTCATGTTGTTGTCCCAAAACACTTTTCCAAGTAGAACTGCAATATTTTCACTCAGACACTTCCTCATAACTTGTTATCTTCATGTGTCTAACACACCTGCCATATTACCAAACAATATGTTTCAGCCATAAATCATGTGTAAAAACATTATTCATCTCTAAGCCTTAATTACCTGGCATCTTCGTGATTTTAATTTGGATCAATAATAACACCAAAAGTGAAAAGTAACTATATAAAACCATAAAAACCATATAATAATAAACCATATATCAAATTAAGGGTTCAATATAAACACACTTCCTAAGCACATTTTACAAAATGGACAAGAAATTGATGTTGGTTCCACATAATCACCATTAGATTCTAGCACAGGTCAGTGGAAGTTGCAAACAATCCAACAAAACTGGATGAATGTATTACAAAAACTATCAACCTATTCACACTATAGGTCAAACTCCCAACCACCCACACACTATACAAATGACTTACCAACTACACTTTCCATGTTCCTTGGCACATTAGATGATCCCAATTTGGTTATAGTGGAGTTACCATATTGAACTAACATTATTGACTCTACACACTTCCATGGGTTCATGTGGTTATACTCCCTATGTCAGATCTCTAGTTCACAGTGGAAATAAAGCTTGGCATTGTCCATGTCATGGACACAAGGGTTACCATGCACATCTTTAGTGATCATGTTGGCACACAAACCATAGCCTCATGGGTCATACTGACATATCTATAGTGGGATGCAACATAACCTTGCTTCATGGTAATATATAAAATACTTGTCTATAGTCCTCCACTTCAGAGGGTCATGACAACATAGGTTACTCAACCTTTGTCTTGAGATCACAATGAGATATAACGATTGGATTATATTATAGGTGTCATGATAATATTCATTTATTGGCCTCTGTCATAGGGGTCACATTGATATACATCACTTAGCTATCATCAACATGTAATAATCAGCCTTCACCTTAGAAGGTTGTAATGACATATCTTTCTCAACGTCTCAAATAAGAATCACGACGACATTATTTTATTGTCCTTCACTATCATGCAATAATTAATTATCCAAATCAACCTTCACTTTAAAGGGTCATGATGATATATATTGCTAGACCTATTCCACAAGAGTCATGATGGAATGCTTATGTTAATACAAATGAAGGTGATGTCAGAGGGATGAACATCTTCCAATAAATTTAAACCAAACATAAGAAGAATGTGGCATGCATATGAACCAACCCTGAGAAACCAAACTAGAACCAAAAAAAAAAAAAACTTCAATACTACCAAAAAGCATTTGCTCCAAATGAACAAGAAAATTATATATCAGTTTCCAAGCATCTACCTTCCAAACCATACGTGACACCTTATTTATAGTGTTCAAGCCATGGAGGATCAAAAATTTTTGACCTAAAGAAATTGGAGTTTTAATAATTTTAAAATGACTGAGGTGATGTCCATATGTCCACATGTGAATATTTGATTGGCTCTTAGGATTAGGTTAAAGCTTTTGTCATTTCCATTTACTCTATCTATTGATTTGCAGGTAATATTGTTAATTGGTCCTAAACTTGCACTCATTTAGAGACATTAACGAGTATTCTACTTTCATGTATTTGACCATTGATCTGTTGAGTTAATGGTGGATGTATTCTAGACTTGCACATCATTGTCCAATTTAGTATTTTATCTTTGGTCCTATAGTTTTCCCTCTTAATTTTTTACATGACTAATATTGATTTTCATTAGGCCATAACTTCTCATCCAGGGGGATTTTCTTTGAGAATAATATATCATTGAAAAGTTTTCGATAAGAACTAAGAAACCATGCTATTTTTAATATATTTTTAGCATCTTAACTTAGAAAAAAACTTAGATAAATTCAAGTACCCATGTCCTCGTGTAATGAGTCCTTGTGAAAGATCAATTTGGCATAATGTTTTATGAAGATTGTTGTTTCTTGTTTGATCTTCAAGGATGATCTTACTATTATTTTTCCTACATCCCCTTTGACATAAATGACATATTATTATCATCAATGACAATATTCTGTGCAAAAATCACCCCCTTTGTCATAGATGGCATCACTCCTAGCCATTGATGGTCATTGGATGTTAAGTAAAAACAAGAGTTCCAAATGACATGTTTTAATGTTTCCCTACTACAAATATAAGTGTAATTATTTCAATCTCTCGTAGTATCATCAATGTATGCAATATCTCCCCCTTTTAAATCAATGGAAATGGATCACATATATATGTAGGAAATTTTCATAGAGATGAACATGTATGAGTATTGGTTCAGGGATAATCTCAAGGACTTGTTATAAATCATGCTCCATTCCTTCTAACGTATTGCGTCCCCATAAGACCATGCTTCTGCTATATACTACCCCTAAAACTATGCTTCTGTTACCTATGATTATTCTTGTTCTTCCCCAGAAACCATGCTTGCACTTTTATTGTGCTCCTATTGGGATCATGCTTTTTATTTCATTCCTTTTACATATGAGATATCACTATCAAGACATAGTCCACATACTTCCTTCACAATCACTTCTTAATGTTTTAATTTAGCAACTTATGATCTTGAAGAATCCATCTCTAGTTGATTAGATATGAGGGATAAAAATTAATTGAGGTCTTCCTTGACCTACTCTCCATCTTCCAACACTCATAAGAAATATTGTTTTGTTTTACCATCCAAATTTAATTTTTCAATATTTCTTTATATAGCCCTCATTATGACATATGTGATATTCAACATTGGTATTCAATACTTGAAGATGTGACTATCAAATTATTTTGATTCAATCCACATATCCCCATATAGGTACCTATCATATCCTCTATACCTGACGATATCATTGGTCTATCAATCTCTTTCTTTATGTCCAAATCTAGTAGATGAATAACAATAACAAAGAAACTTGCTTTGATACCTAGGAAAAGAAGGAGATCTCGATCCTCTGAGGATGCATTTTGGAGGATTCATGGTTCCTTGTTGTCAAATTTGACCATGAGACATATCCATCTATTTATTCCTAACACCTATTCCATTTTTCCTTCTTAATGCTTTGTGATTAACCATGTTCATTCTCTTTCTTGCAACAATTCTACTTGTGGGCCATTTATGTTTATCCTGATTCCTTGCACATTTCTCTTTTCTAGAATTTCTTTAAGAGTTATTGAAGTGAACATGCATGACTTGGTGTTGTTCTTGCCTCTAATCTTCAAGTGACCTATTGCTTTATGCTATCAAATTTTGATCAATCTTCTTGAGATGCCTTTGATTTGATGAGAGATCATTTCTCGTAGATGATTCACCTTATTGATAGCCAAGACACGTCTTAATAAGTGGTGACCTCTATATGCTAATAATGTGATGTAGAGAATTAGTGTCTTTTTTTAAATTTGAATAGACTTGCTTCATTCTTGTCTTAAGAGGACAAATTCCTCTTCAAATCTTTCACAAATTTGCAATTTCTCGTTCAACTGTTCAAATCTAGTTTCCTTTATTTTTTACTTCTTCTAGTTCAACTTTGAGTTAAAAAATAGTGTCTTCATTTAGACTATTGTCTTGCATCAGTTGAAATTATCTTTTCTTTAGAGTTATGAATTTATTCAAAGCACTTCTAAGTTCTCCTTCAAGGTCCACTTATTCTTCAAGTTCTTCAACATCAACTATGAACAATGTTTCACATCTTTCTTCATCGGTGATGCTTGCATTGATTTCACTGTCACCTTGTTCCTTTGAATAAGAGTTATTTTTATTTCATGTTGGATTCCTCTTCTGATACTTAGGTTTGAATCTCAATTCATCATTACTTTCATTCATCTTAGCATAAGGACATTTAGATGCATAATTACCAATTCTTCCACATTCAAAACAATAAAAATGAAACTTACCTTTGATCCTTTTGGTTATTATTTTGAGATTTCAATTAATATTGGTTTATTCCTGATTGCAAATAATTTGAATTCAGTCAGATACAATATTATTTTATTAGCACAATTTCTCATGGTCGTTGATCCATCGTTAATATATATATTATTTTCAATTATGATAACTTTGGCTACCACTTTAATTGTTTTTATATTTTTTATTTTACGTTGCTTGGAAATAAATATGACATCAAAATCTTCATCACAAATTTTACTAACACTCAAAAGATTTTTCTTCATTCCTTCAATGTACAAGACATCTTATGCTTGATTTCTTCCATCATCAATGGCTACCATATCTTTTCCAATGATTTTGGTAGATTCATTATTTCCAAATTAAATTTACATTCATCTATATCCTTGATTTTTATGAACTTACTTTTATCCCATATCATGTGTCTTGAATAGCCACTATTGACATACCACTTATTCTTTCACTTTTAAGCATATAATATAGAACCATAACTCTCTTCCTTCTCTATATTAGTTGGGAAATTTTCACTGCAAGACGGGAAATGATGATATGGAAGATGATTGCAAATAATTTCCTTGTGACCAAATGAATGACATAGAAATTAATAACCACAAAAGAAATTATGGTACCTGGTCATTTTCCTCTTTCTAGTTTCTTTGAGCTAATCTTCTTCTTGAATTCCCTTGGTTAACTATTTTTATACATCTTATTCTTTCTTGATATGGTTGATGATGTTTTTCTTCTCTTGTAGCTACTTCTTGAATTCTTCATACAACTTTATTAGGGTTTTCTTTTCTCTCCTGACTTCATCAAACTACATTATCTAGATTTCATTATTTCTCTTGACCTCCTCTAGCTTAAATTTTAGAAGAAAATTGATATTGCATCTAAGTCACTATTTATTTGATCCCACTTGTAGAGTTAATTGTTATTGAAGATGACCCACTTTAATTCCACTTGTTGGACAAAATTTCATACTAAGAGGGGGGCTTGAATCAGTGTGAGATCAATTTCACATTTTCACAATATTTCTTAATCATTCATTCATATAGTAGTGAGCCATAAGAATTATTTCATTAGTTATATCCATGCATCATCATATCAATAACATGACAAGAAGAAGCATCATAGATCATCACATCACAAGGAGATACAAAATAATTTAGTTAAATACCCAAATGGGAGAAAACTATGAACTCTTCTTCTTCTTATTTTTGAATTATTTTACATCAATTTACAAGCCCCAACCTATGAGATCCAGCTACCTCGAAAATATTCAAGTTCCCACTTGTGGTAAGATACAAAATAATTAAGGCTCTAATGGAAAAGATGCAAGAAATTTCTCACTATAGGCTACAACATGATTGAGGCACCAACCTCTGTGATGAGTGGGCTCCATCCTACTGTAGACTCCAACCTAATTAGGGAAATGACCTTTGTAATGAGTAGGATTCAACTTGCTCTAGGTTCCATCTTGATTGAGGCTCCAACCTCGGCAATGAGCAGGTTCCAACCTTCTCTAGGTTCCAACCTCCTTCCTTTGCTCTCTTGTGGGACTGTATTTCATCAAATTTTCAAATTGGACCCATGATCATAATATATCATCAAAACGCAAGTAATGTACTAATATAAAATCAATACATATTAATACTACCACTCTCTCTGGAACTACCATAAATATTGTCTCTTCCATGCCACCTACAACCACTATACTATCCTACATTGAACATACACTTCCATACAACCTACAATCAATGTCTCAAATGTCACAAAATTCATGTCAATATTTCTTTTAGGTGTCATACCATTTTCTAAAAACTCTACTGCAGCCAAAACTGTAATCGTGTCACTCAGAAACTTCCTCAAAACTTGTTATATTCATGTTTCTAACACACCTACAATATTCTCGTAGACCTTCCAATCATACACAAGATATTTTGGTTATCAATCATGTGTCAAAACACTATAAAAACTATCTCGTTGCATATGTCTCTCAAACTTAATTTCCCAACATCTTCCAGATTTTAATTTGAATCAATAATAACACCAAAAAATCCAAAAAAATAATAATAAACCATACATCGAATTAATGGTTTGACATAAACACACTTCCCAGGTGCATTCTAAAAATTTATAGGAAAACGATACCAATTCTACAAAATGACAACCAAATTTAGGTGAAAGTAACTGAAAGTTACAAATAGTGTGAACAAAATGGATGAATGTATTAAAAATTCAACCAGCCTATTCATGTCATAGGTTGAACTCTTGACTACCCACAGACTATACCATTACCTTACCAACTATTTTCTTGGTGTTTCTTGACACACTGAGTTATCCCCATTTGGTTATATGGTAGTCACCATATTCAACTAACTCCATTGACTCTCTAGACTTCCCTGGTTCACATGATTATACTGCCTATGTCATATCATAGGTTCATAATGGTTAGAAATCTTGACCTTGTCCACAGCAGGGCCACAGGGGTTGCTGCACACATCTTCAGTGATCATGTTGTCACATAAACCACAACCCCAAGGGTCATAGTCAAATATCCATGGTGGCATGCAACATAATTTCTCTTCATGGTAAAATATGCAATACACTTCGATAAACCTCCATTTCAGGGGTCACGATGACACACATTACTCTACCTTTTCCCCAAAGTCACGATGATATACACATTTCAACTTCTAGCGTAAGGGGTCATGATACTATTCATTGATTGACCTATGCCATAGGGATCATGATCATAAACATGGATCAACCTTTGCCAGCATGTAACACTCTACCTCCACTTCAAAGGGTCATGATGATATATATTTCCACAAGAATCATAATGAAATTCATTTCTTGGCCTTCGCTAGCATACAATACTCAATTACAAGACTTGGCCTTCACTTTAAAAGGTAAAAATGATATATATTTATTGACCTCTACCACAAGGTTCATGATGGCATGCTTCTATCAATATATATAATGATGATGTTATAGGGATTAACACTTTCAAATAATATAAATCAAAACTTTAGAATAACATGTCCCACAAATGACCAAATCATAAGAAACCAAACTAGAATAAAAGCAAACAACAAGACGTTCAATATGACCACAAAATATTCACTCCAAACCACAGACAAAATCATATATCAATTGCTAAATTTGCGTCTTCCAATGCATATGTGACAACTTATTGATAGTTTTTGAGCCATGGAAGGCCAACCATTTTTTACACAAGGAAATTGAAGATTTTGTTGAAATGTGTAGCTTGGGAAGTACTCCCACAACCCCTGAGGTGTTGGTTTTGCAAGCAGTTGACCCACAAATTTGTGGTTTTGTGGTAAATACCCAAGTGGTGGGATTTCTACCCAAACTCCTTGGTAAAGGACCCAAGGAGAAAATGATAGTTTATTTATTAGATGCATGAGGGTCGCTCTTGAAAGGCTAAGGGGAACCTAGGGCTTCAATTAGGCGGTGAAAGACAAGTGAAAAGTAATGTATTTCTTATGTTAGTAGGCTTCTTATGTGTAGTCTCAAGTCATCTTGTGATAGAAGACATGACCCTTGGGGTTTAATGTGAAACCCTAAGATCATTATAAGAAGAGGTGGATTGAAGCTAATTTGTCACATCCACAAGTGCAATTTCATCAAGAGAAGAAGCATAAGAATACTATATACCTAAAAGGATCCAAGTTAGAAAAGATGATAATGAAAACTTTTGTTTGTTGTCTTGTGATTTAGTTGGCCGGGTTCAAACAGGTTGTTCATGGGATATTCTCGACATAGTTATATTTTTTAATTTTTTATGGTATTTCAGTGACTAGACTAAGTTTATTTCTGTGATTGAAGAGAGGGCCAAGACCCTAGTTCCTGCTGGAATACTAAGCCAAGTTATGGTTGATTTATTCTCTAGGATCAATGAAGTAAATCAGGCATGTATGAGATACTATTACAACATTTAATGTGATTGAGGTAACCCTCACCATGGACTGCAATTAGGCCAAAAATATCAAACTGTTGGTGCCCAAAACCAGGAACTTTTGAATTTATGTGGGGTTTCTAATGAGGTATGATTGGACTCTTGTCTATTATGTAATTCCTAAGTGTGTAGGGTTGTCAGCTAGGGTGTTGTACAAAAATGTTTTGAATCCTATAGATTGTGACATTGAAGGGAAATATCATTGTTAAGATCTTTGTTTAATGTGCTCTAGATTAGACATCAAGAATATTGTCAAGGGACTAGGTGAGGACTAGTTGTTATGCCCTATGTTCATACAATTTGGATTAGTAATTGGTATGTAGGTAGAAAGCTTGTAAATGAACCTAAGATAAATGTCTTTGGTGGATAAAAGTTGGTGTGTGAGGGTAGTATTTGAGGAGCATATGTTCAGTCACCATTAGAGTAGGTAAGAGATTGATAGGAGGTATAATTTCCAATCTTCTTGTAGTAATAAGAGGATTGATAGAGGTAGTTTGATGAGCTAAAGGTGCAATAGAATATGAAGTTGCAGACCTTCTTGTCAGTAGAAATTGCAGAGGCATTAGAGCAGTAGTAAATTCTACATCGTAGGTGGAAAAGGACCTTCCCAGTGTTCAAGGTACGTGGACTAAAGGAGATGGTGTGAGATCTCTTGTAGCAAGTAAATCAAGTGTGTTTTGTTCAAGGGTAGATTGGTTGTCATACGTTGTTTACATTAAGCTATAGCTTTCCTTCTATAAAGTCTAATTGTAAGGGTCATTATCCTTGGTACGAGATCCCTATGTTTATTTTATTAAAGTTGTAATATAACAAGTTTTTGGTCGACAAAAATTTATTGTGTACTATATTGATTCAACTATACATTTTATGTTGCCCAAAGCACTTGTGTTGTGGTATTTTAATGTGTTTGTGATTATGTTTTAGACATATATCTTATTCTGAAGTGCTAAGGAAAAATCAACAATTTCAATCATTTTAAAATGATATGACTGACTTCCATATGTCCACATGTTGATATTTGATTTGATCTAAGGATCAGGTCAGACCCTATGTTGTTTTCACTTGATCTATCCATTGATCTTTAGGTAATATTGTTGATTAGTCATAAACTTGCATACCCTTTCGAAGCATTAACCGATGTGTTATTTTCATGGATATGCATGTTGATCTATTGAGTCAATGGTTGATTTTCTCTATACTTGCATGACATTTAACTAATATTTCAATTTTTTTGTTTTGGATGTATAGTTTGATGTGCTAATTTTTTCCCCAACTAATGCTAATTTTCAATAGGCCATAACTTCACTTTCACGAGGTGTTTTTCTAAGAAGAATATTTGTTTGAAAGGTATCGACAATCACTACACAACAATTTTGTTTATAAGATATTTTGAGCATATTAACTTGGTCGAAAACTCAAATATATTTAAGTACCCATGTCTTCATGTAGTGATTCCTTGCGAAAGATAATGTTTTCATATTGCTTTATGAATAGTTTTAATTCTTCTTTGATCATTAAGGATGATCCTACTATTATTTTCCAAACATCCCCTTTGACATCAATGGTGTCTTGTTGTCATCAAGGACAACACCATGTGCAACAAATGTCATCTTCAAGTAAATCAATCTTTGTTCATGTTTCCGTTGAATCTTAAATATGACTGTACCTAGCATATTCATATATTTTCCACTTCATAGTGAGATTTGACAGTCGTGAATCATTGTGACCACAGGATACTTAGCATCAAAGAATGTCAAATGAAAACATTATGTTACGATATTTCGACACATAGGAAATAATTAAGTATAACTTGGTCTAGTGTATAGTTAGGTAAAGTGTGTTTCTTTAGTATGTACTTTTTGTAACTTACAATCTGTCACTCATGATATGTTCTAGACATGAAGTGATCCAACAGTTCATTCCCTCATCAGTTTCACCGACACTTGCTTCGTGGCTTAACACCCGATTGGTCCATGATCTGTTTTTAAAGATTATGGAGGGTCCTTTGTTAGGTGACCATTCATGAGAGAAGATTATGTAAATTTTCTTTCTTTTAAATTAATAAATTACCTGAAGTGGCCGCGTTCGCTCACGTTGTGGACTATTTCACACTTTGAGGGTTTTAACCACATCGAGAATATTGGTATATTGATTTGTAATCTATTTGTGAGCGGTGTCCTTTGATGTTCTACCTAAGGTACTCACCCAGTAAATCCTACATAGTATTAGAGCTATTTGAGGGCCACATCCATTACTGATCGAAATCCAAAGTCAGTGCAACTGTATCTGACTATCATTTCCTAGATCTACTATTTTTGACCACTTTTGGGTTGATATTGTTGCTCTATTATGTTAGGAGCATCTTTTCCAGTGATGAACCCCTTTCATTTGATGCGAAAAGATCTATGGTATCCTTAGCTACGTCATTTTTAAGATCTGGAGGTATATAGTCTTTATTTGCAGTTATAGTTATTTATCTCTCTATTTATTTTGGTTTATGGTCCTCTATAATTTTTTTATTTATCGGATCTATACCTTTCATTTCTGCATATGCTCTTTGCCCCATGACTCTTTGCTATCTGGAAAAATGAGAAATAGAGAGAAAGGATTTTTCTCATGCGTATACACTTTTCTATTGCACCTTAGTGTGATCTCAGAAAATCAGAAACATTGATAAAAACATTTAGTTTTTGGTCAAATCTAACTTTAAGCCATAAGGCTTGGATTACTTTTTCTTATTTGTGTTGGGTTGTGTGGTTTTCATTTCTAGGAAAATAATTGGTTTTTCAAGTAAGCAAGCACTCCAAAGCTTCAGTGAACAAATAAAAATAAAAAAACCACTCCTTCCACCTTTCCAAAAATTACTAATCTTTTAAACTAGCTCACTTGCCCCAAAGTTACTTTATGAGAATAGAGGTCTTGGGTTCAAGTCTTTTTTTTTGTTTAGTTACTTTTCAAAAAACAAATGTAACTTATGTTTTAAAGTTTATGTAAAAGTGTTTTCACCCATTATAAAAAGTTAGACACTTATAATTCTAAAATTTCTTTATCTTTTATTTAAATTACAATTTAGTGGATAGTTCATGAAGTACCATTATAAAAGTGGCTTTCACTTATTTATAGAAGTGGGTCACATAAAGAAATATTGTTTTTAAAGTGAGCTAATTAGATTAAGTTTGGAAAGGGGGAGAATTTGTTTTTAAATATAACATTATAATTCACTTCCCAACATTCACATAGTTCATTGGCATTTTCAACAACTTTTCTTCAAAAAACCATAACTTCTTCATCTAGTAGATCTTTTGAGAGTTGTTTTTTTAATCGGCCAAATTTTTCGAGATCTTTCCATTGGAACACTTACTTTCAACATCTAGAGCTTTAGTTTCGTTTAAAAGAGGAAGTCCATGCCTAGTTATTCTTGACAGCATCAACTACCTCCAATGGTTATCCTACAT
>APFE030279981.1:59192-79981 GCA_000404065.3 Pinus taeda | reverse complement strand
TCTTCAAGAATAACACTTCTTGCATGTGGTTGTCAAGCATATCAGTATGGTTGTGCACTAAATGTATCTTCTTCTTCTCATTTTCATGAGTAGATCATTGATTCTGGAACTTCTTATCACATGGCCAAAAACAAAGCCATGTTTTCTTCTTTAAATGATTGTAACACCAACAATATCTATGTTGTTGATGATAGATCTCTTAGTTTTGTAGGGAGTGGAACTATTCATTTAGACAATGGTGAATTTAATGATGTATTATGTGTTCCTACCTTATCCTACAACCTTCTATCTATATATCAGATAACTCATTCAGGTAAAGGTAAAATTGTTGAATTTTGACCTGATGATGTTGTAATTAAGGACCTAAGAGATCCTAAATAGATTTTCGCTACTGACATTGCTAATGATTCTACATGGTTGTATAAGTCTAACAAATTTGGGTCATCAACTCTTCCCTCAATATTTGTTGCTCATAATGATGAAATGAGCAAACTTTGGCATGAGAAATTTGGTCACTTAAACTATCACCCACTTCAAAATCTACGTAAAGAACATATGCTGATAGATCTTCCTATGGTATCTGGTAGAGATGGTGTGTGTTCCGGATGTGTACTCGGAAAACATCATCATGATAATTTTGAAAAACATGCATCTTGGCATGCCTTAAACCCTTTACAACGTGTGCATAGTGATTTATGTGGTCCACTTCCAGTTGTTTCATTCTCTGGATACAATTATTTCTTAACTTTCATTGATGACTTCTCCGAACGCACTTGGGTATACTTCTTAAAAGCAAAGAGTGAAGTCTTTAACATGTTCTTGGCCTTTAAGGCCTTCGTTGAGAAATAATTTGGAAATCAAATTCTTAAGCTAAGATTTGATAATGGTGGAGAATATGTTAACAACAAATTCATCAACTTTTGCCCTAAGTATGGAAGTCAATTGCAACATATTGTTCCATATACTCCACAACAAAATGGTGTAGCTGGAAGGAAGAATCGCATCTTAAAGGAATTGTCTAACTGTATGCTTCAACCTAAAGGAATTAGTCTTAATTTTTGGGTAGAAGCAATTAACTGTGCAAATAACATAGTAAATTGCACTCCTACTAAGGTTTTAAAGAATATCACTCCAGAAGAAGAATGGAGCTCAATTAAACCATATGTAAGTCATTTTCATGTTTTTGGAAGTGAAGCATGGGCCCATATTCCAGATGAGAAATCTAAAGCCTTAGAACCTCAGAGTAAAAAATGCATTTTTGTTGGATATTCTGAAATATAGACTTCTTTAACCTAAATCCAAAAATTTTATCATTAGAAGAGATGTAAAGTTCGTTGAAAACATATCGTCCTATGAGCCTAGTTCGGAGGATGTGCCACCTTTGTCTATTCCTTCTACTTCGGAAAATATTCCTTCTTCAGATGATGACAAGAAGGATGACAATCCTCCCCCACCTTATCAATATCCTCCTTCACCTCCTTAGCTTCCAAAATGGGTCTACGCTACTTGGGATGCAGTAAGTGCTCTTGGAGGTGATTATATATATTAGCATCATACACATTCTTAGTTCAATAGAGCCTCTTCTTTAATGGCTCAGGCTTCAGTGAATTATGATCTTGATACCTTTGTAGAAGATTCAGGCCATCCAGATTCGGATACAACTATCAATGAAGAATATCATTCATTATTGGCAAATGATACATGGGACCTTATTCCTGTTCCAAAGGGATGATAAATTGTTAGATGCAAATGGGTTTACAGAACCATGTTTGGACCAGATGGAAAAGTTGATAAACATAAAGCTTATCTCGTTCCTAAGGGTTTTTTACAAGTTGAAGGCATTGACTGTACTAAAACCTTCTCCCCTATTGCCAAAATGAAATCTATTAGCCTTGTTCCTTCCCTTACTGCCTCTTTCAAATGGGAAGCCCATCAGATGGATGTTAAATTCACCTTCGTGTATGGGGACTTGCATGAAGAAATCTATATGGAACAACCTCTTGTATTTATACAAACAAACTCTAGCCTTCTATGTTGGATTTTGAAATCCATTTATGGTCTCAAGAAAGCCCCTCAGGTCTAGTATGCAAAAATGGATAGCTTTATTTTAGATACTGCATTTTCTAGGTGTCATTCTGACAACATTTTATCTACACCAAGAAAGTGGGTAAGTATCTTATCATTCTCGTTCTTTATGTTGATGATATTATCCTTACTACTAGTGATCCCAACCTTATAAACCATGTGAATTCCATCCTTGAAAAGGAGTTTGAAATGACAGACTTAGGACACTTGTATTATTTTCTTGGTCTTCAAGTCTTGCAATCTAAAGAAGGTATTTCCCTTTCCTAGTCCAAGTATGGTTTTGACCTTCTATGCAACTTTCAAATGGAAGACTATATGTTAGCCCCTTCTCCCTTTCAATCTGGAGCAAAACTTTCAATCACTTGTACTTCCCCTAAAGTTGATGCAACCTTATACCATCAACTTGTTGGAAAAAATTTATATCTGATCCATACTCGTCCTAACCTTTCCATTGTTGTTGGCCTTGTTTATCAGTTTATGAAAAACACACATGAAAGTCATTGGAAAGAAGCTAAAATAATAATTCATTATGTTTGAGGTATAGTTCCGTTTGGGATTCATTACAGTGCAAAAGCATCTCCTCTATTGGTTGGTTTCATTGATTCTGATTGGGTTGGTGACCCTAATGATCAAAGTCTACTATAGGTTATATCTTCATTGTTAGTTCTGGACCTATTACATGGGCTTGCAAGAAACAAAGTGCCATTTCTCTTTCCTCAACAGAAGCAGAGTAGCATGGTCTTGTTGAAGCTAGTAAGTAAGTCATGTGGCTTCGTCATATCTTGAGAGAGTTTGGTTTTCAACAGAAACATCTGACTACACTTTGGTGTGATAATTGAAGTACGATTCAACTATGAAAAGTTCCAATCCAACATCAGCGCAACAAACACATTGAACTACACACGCACTTCATCTGAAAGCTCATTCATGACCATGTTCTTGAAGTGCACTATTGTTCAATCGATGATCAAGTTACAGGCATCTTTACAAAGGCTCTCATAGAGGTAAAATTTACTAAACTTCGATTTATGGTTGGAGTTCAAGAAGTTGTCACTAAGGGGGGATAGGCTCTAATGCCTCCTTCCTTCTCCTATTGTGTCATCTTTGTACATCCTTCAATCCTATCCAAAGTTGTTCATAAGGGGGGATGTTAGGATATTCCAACACATAGGAAATAATTAAGTATAACTTGTTATAGTATATAGTTAGGTAATATGTGTTTCTTTAGTATGTATTTTTTGTAACTTAGCAACGATCATGATACGTTCTAGACGTGAAGTGATCTGACGGTTCATTCTCTCCTCGGTATCACCGTCACTTGATCCGTGGCTTAGCACCCGATTGGTCCATGATCTCTATTTAAATAGCATGGAGGGTGATTTCTTAGGTGACCGTTTATGAGAGAAGCCTATGTAAATTTTCTTTCTTTTACATTAATAAATTTCCTGAAGTGGACATGTTGGATCAAGCCATGGACTATTTCCCTCTTTGAGAGTTTTAACCATGTCAAGAATACTAGTCTATTGATCTGTGATCTATTTGTGAGCAGTGTCCTTTGGTGTTCTATCTGAGGAACTTACCTTGTAAATTCCTACACATTCTTTGCATTTTCTTCCACCAATATGTTATTTCTTACAAAATAATAAGTCATTATCGCATGCACATAATATATTAAAGATAAAAATTCATGAACAATGGAAGGAGGTTGATCATTGGACCAATATTGTATGCCAAATTTTAGAAATGTCTCATAATTGGTATTATACATGGTATTGACAGAAACATGTGTCGCAAATAGTGATAGGCATAACATAGCATGGCTTAAGCTTCACAAATGTGCTAGGGAAATCTTCACATCAGCATTACTCTAGGTAAAATTATGGAATAATTCGACTAGAATGACCTATGTTATATGTTTTGGAATAAGTTTCATTTGGTGACATGCGGTAATTCAAATACCAAAAATATTTTACCATGTCTCTCACATTATCTAGGAGTTTGTCTTGATAGGATTTCCTACAAATATTATCTGAACATGCAAGTTCATCATTCTCATATAATTGAATGATAAATTCTGTATGCATCCATAGAGTGTTTCTTGATGTTTAATACATTCTTGCTACCATTGACATCAACTGATTTGATGTAGTTCCTTTTTCAACAACACCTGTTAACAATGCTCTACAAGCACTTATGCCATCTCGAGATTGACTGTTGGCAAGTGTGCTAAGGCACAATGTCATATTTTCTTATACCAGTTCATTTACCTTCACCTGTTTGGAATTTCTAATGCCCAGTGATTGAATTAAATTTATTAGAGATTTGCGCTTTAAAAATATATCTAATATTTGAGCTTGTGCTACGACAGATTCACCTTCAAGAAAAAATTGATCTCCACATTTACTTTAACTCTAGTTTTTCATTCATTCATTGGTGGTCGCATTTATTCGATTTTAGTTGAATCCATATTCTCTAAAAAATTCTCATCAAAGAAAATGTTCTTGTGACTTCCGATTAATCTCTATATTTTTCTAGATGTGCTGGTTCTTGTTTGGTTAGATATTGTCTCTAAATAAAAAAAAAAAAAAATTTTGAACTTGACATGTACAGTGAACATCTTTTAAATCTTAAAATTTTGAATTTCAAAATCTAAAGACTACAAAATTTAAAATTTATAACATTATTGACTCACTAGCATTTTCAATATCAATATTATATTCTTCATTTTTGTGGTCAATATTGTCATTGAGGAGTTCCTCAAGATCTCTCATTTCCTCGTAGCTTCCATGTACATTCATGTACATTCGCATCCCTTTCAAGCTATCTATTTTGTACCTCAAGATCTCCCTCGGGCTCTCTATTTTGAACCCCCACATTTATTTGAGGCTCTCTCTTTTTCTTTAGTGGTCTCCTCTTTTCTTGAAGTTTCTAATTTTTCCTTTAAGTGAGTCCCATGCAATTGTGCATTTCTTTATAAGCCCTTTGGCTTCCAATGTTCAAAAATTTAGAAACCCAAAATATTATTCCAAAATAACACAAGTGGTTTCTATCTTTTAATACTACAAACAATTCAACACAAATTCAAATATGTCAAAGCCAAATTATAATGTATGCCACAATCAAATTCCACAAATTGCAAAAATTCATTTTTCATCTTATCCTTCATAAAAAATAATAATTTATAATTTAATCTAAAACAAAT
The DNA here is from genome assembly GCA_000404065.3 of Pinus taeda. Taxonomy (NCBI): domain Eukaryota; kingdom Viridiplantae; phylum Streptophyta; class Pinopsida; order Pinales; family Pinaceae; genus Pinus; species Pinus taeda. The sequence goes on along the minus strand of APFE030279981.1, from coordinate 74,694 downwards.
TTCAATATATCATTTTGTTTAAAAAAATTATTGAAATATCTCCTTTCTTAGAAAAAAAATTTAACCAATATATTTTTTGTTTAAAAAAATATTGAAATATCTATTTCCATAAGAAAAAAATTAATATTTATTTTCAATACAAACAAAGAGCAGTATTCATTTTCCATAGAAAAACAACAAAGTAAAGTCCCTTCTCAAAAAAAATCAATTTTCCATACAAAAATATGAATGTAATATCTTTTTTCTTTATCGATAATTAAAATTATCTTCTAAAAAACAAAAATTATCTTGTAAAAAACAATTAAAATATTTCTGGTTCTCACATAGCACTTTAATTTTTTTGTATTTAATCTTAATCTTTCGACTAGGTCGTGTCGGTTGACAAAAGGATTCAATCAGCTCGGGTAACTATCAACCAAGATATTTTTGAACACTTGACCAAGAGTTCGCCAATTTAAGATTTGTGATTTAATTCTTGATGGAGAGTTTGAAAAATTCTTGGTCGAAGGATTTTTTTAAGGTGAAAAGATATAGACTAGCTGGTGCAAAGGAAGAGAGAAAAATTTCTTAGAAAATTGACTTAAGTAATTAATTAAAGAGGCAAGTTAGATAATGGAGATGATATGAGAATATAATATATTATTATTTTTAATTTTTGAGTAAGGAGAATCATTAAGGTAAGGTTTCTAGTGCATTCACTTAGTTAATTAGAAAAACACTCTCTACTTAGTGATTACAAAATAGATTGAAATGTTTTCAGGTAGATAAATATTTAATGATAGAGTTAATTGGAAGTAAGTAGAGTTATAAATTGACTTATTTCTAATTAGAACTGATGTAATAACACTCACATGCAAAATAACCTAATAATGCTAAAAAAATAAAAGCGAAAGTCAATTAAATCTCACATGCAATAACTACCCAATAATGCTAGAAAAATAGATGTGGAAGTCAATTAACAGTAGGTAGGTGTGTAGACTTATGTGGAAGTTGCTAAAATTAAGAAAATAAGGGTAAGTGTGTAGAGTTATGTGAAAGTTGGTAAAATTAAGAAAATAAGTGTGCACTCACTCTAGGAAGACATAGGCATGAGGTAATACAAATTAATGGAGTGTAATCAGCAATGTCATCATTCATTTAGAGTGTAATTAATGCTACATGTCATCCTAAGAAGCATCTTAACTGAAAATAGACGTAATAAAAATCAAAAATACCAAAAATAAGAGATGGCCTCAAATAATAGAAAATGTAAAGAATTTATAATAGTGAAATAAAAGTGGTCATTTGTACTCTAATAATATATAGAATAAAATAAAATAATGGTTATGGTATAAGTCCTTAGAATAAAATAAAATGATAACCATAGTATAAGTCCTTACGAGTTCCCAATGAACGGAGTGCAATATAGCTAAACAAAAGTGGCTAAACAAAGTGCTTGTAAACTAGTGAGTTGAATGTTCTATTGAGGACGATTAAATGTATCTAACAAAATTGAATTAAATATTTTACATGATAAGGAAAACAAATTCAGGTTGTTGATTCCCTTATAAAGAAAGGAATGCATTGTATTTTCTTATAATGACCGTATGGAACTCTACTTTGTAAAGAAGATTCTGAAAACTCTCGGCTATAAGAACCCTCTTATTAAGGAAGAAATTTAAAAGATAAGATAACATGCCAAGGTTGCACATCCATGTGTTTTATTTACCATGCTACTTTCGAAATAAATGCATATTCCAAAAAATGGTATGCTTAATTGTGGGTACAACCAATGAAGAAGCAATGCAATGGTGACTAAACAATGGGCAGCTGCCATGCATATATGTCATAGATAAACATTTTAATAAAATATGTATTGGTGTTTAGAAATGCATATTCCAAAAAAATGGTATGCTCAATTGTGGGTCCAACCAATGAGGAAGCAATGGAATGGTGACTAAACAATGGGCACCTGCCATGCATATATGTTATTGATAAACATTTTAATAAAATATGTATTGGTGTTTAGAATTCTATGGACCATGACGATAAGTATGTGATGAAAGTCATGATGATTGAGATATGAATGAGTGAGATAAGTGCATGGAAAAGTTCACCTTGCCCATGAGGAAATAAAAAAAAGTCGAATAAGATGGGTGATTGATCTCATCACCCATGAAGGACAATCCAGTCAATGGCGAACTAGGGAGGGAGCTTCGTCCATGCAACTACATAACACCTTTCTGGTACATAATGCTTACAGATAGACGATTCTGTCGAGGGTTTGAATTCGGTCTGCAAATGAAATACGAAATACAAGCAGGCTGCAACAGTGGGTATATATATATACATATATATATATATATGTTTCTACGCGTATGTTTCAAATCATAGACTTTTCCAGGTAGATTTCTAATTTCTGCACCGATATCGGAGAAACAGATACGACATTTCAACAATGAATTAAAATACCATATAACGACAGAGCCGACCTTCAAGAAGGTGAGACGATGGTCAGTGACAGTAATACACGTGAGCAAAATGGAAATGGTCAGATGAATTCGTATACCTACAGACAAGACGAACCAGATGCTAGTTGACTAAAGTTCGAAAGCATCGTCAATGAGCTAAAGGCCAAACCGAAGTGGAACATGCATGCATAAATATACAATTCTGAATGCATAGATTCCGCTGCAATTTGCATGTATGCCTACGTAAAGCATGATTTAGTTGCAGGAAAGATCTCTAGAAAACCACCAAGAATATTATAATTATTCTCTGCCAGAGGAACAGCCAGCTAAAGATCGATATGGTCACCCTCTCCTCCGCTCTAATTACTATAGACACATTTTTATTTTTTATGCTTAGTTCTAGTGTGCCCTTCACTCTAACTACTATATATAATTTTTTGTTTTTTATGCTTAGTTTTGATGTGACCATCACTTTAATGTGCAATTCCACTTCTTGATTTTCATGTGCAATCCTGTGTAACAACAATTAACAACTGATAATTTTTTGGATAACCTCTCAAATCCATTATTTAGTCGGGGTCCTTTAAATCCAAATTTTCAAGAAGAAGATGGTAACATATTCATTAGAAATGACAAGGTTGATCGTATTATTTTAAATTTTTAATTAAAATTTTTGTATTCAATAAAATTAAATATATATATATATCTGTCTATATATATATATATAATATTTTAATGTAATATATGTAATTAGAGAAAAAGTTTATAAATCTTATTTCTTACCCATTATAGTATAATATGATATCTCAGACATAAAAAGTTTTTGGGATTAATCACATATTAAAATTTGGTTTACTTTCTAACCAACTAATATGGTTCATGATGAGTTATATTGAAATTGTAATAAATCAACACAGCCAAACATAAATTAATAATAATTATTAATAACTAAACATTTTTTATATTAATAATAAAAAAAAAGTTGGATTATTATAATTTTTTATCTCATAATTCAAATGAGGAGGTGAGATCAATTACATCATTAATATTTGGGTCTACCTTTAGAACCAACTATTATAGTTTATGATAGGTCATATTGAAATTATAATAAAATCAGCATAACCAAACATAAATTATATAATAATTATTACATGCACTAAATTTTTTATATGAATCATAAAATAAAAATTGGATTATTATAATTTATTATTTCATAATTCAAATGAAGAAGAAAATAGGAAAGAGTAAAAACAATTTAAAATCAATAAAAAAAATGTAAGAGTTAACCTTATATATATAATAAATATTAATGTAATTTTGGTAAATTAAATGATTGGTAATTTTGAGATACATTAATCTATTAACAAAATAAAAAATTCTTAGTTTAATTATAATTCTATTTGAAATTAGTAATACTAATAATAATTTATATGCGTTAAACATATACACATTTAAAATAGATAGGTAGCAAGATTTTTAACATGTAAATAGGTTTTGTTAGAATACTATGGTTACTACCATAAATCATTTTATAGGACATTTTTTTTTAATTAACTAGTATAGAACCATCTTAACCATGGACCCAACGAGCACTTAGAGAGACGAAATAACTTGCGGTGAAAGCTTATTTTAAAGTGCAATATTTGAAAATTAGTTTGTACTTCAACAAATTTGAACCCTTGTCTTAGTTAATATGAATCTCTCTCCCCCGCTCTCTCTCTCTCTCTCTCTCGTATAACATTTTTGAATCCATAAAAGAATCCAATACCTTGAAAATCCCTTTATGTACCTAGTTTGAGTAGACTAAACATCTTAAACCTACAATTCCAACAATTGTTTGTTGAAATAAAACAATAACGTAGATTTCAACAAAAATAATTTTACATATTTGATCACTTTTAATTAAAAACACTTATAAAACATCAATAAGCTCACTTGGTTGTAGATATTACAACCCAATATAAATAGAATTTGGTAAAAATAGTCATAAATAATAATTTTATATCAATAAGGCTATCTAAATAGACAAAGCATAAGAAACACACACACACACACATATATTACTTACTATGTGCATCAAAATATTTTATTTATATTTCTTTTATATCAGGTTGTAATATTAGCAACCGAGTGAGCATAATGAGAGCTAGATTATTGATGTTTTACAATGTTTTTAATTAAAATTAACCAACTGTCTATATCCATTTTTTGTTTTTTTATTATACTCCACATTATTTTTTTATTTAGAGAATATTTATTTGATCTTAAAAGGATATGGGCCTCTTAATGCAAAAAAGTAAATTAATTTGTTTGATGGTAAAGCTCCAATGGAAAATAATAAATAATAAATGGACTTTCTACTCTTCTATATTTAATACGCATTTAAATGTTTACACTTATTTATGGAAACTACAACACCTACTATTCTATATTGAGTTGAAAGTTACATCTTTATGTCACTACAAAATCCCCTCATACTATGTTTTAGAGTGTCTTGCACTCAAATTAGAAAAATATATTGTAATATTAAATTTATTTAATATATAAGAAATTTTATTACATTGTAAATATTAAAATTTCTTTATATAAAATAAATATTTTTAATTTTAATTATATCTATATGAGTTAAATTTATTAAGTTTTCATATTTTTATTAATTATATGTTATGTAATTGATTCTATTTTATTAATATAAATAGAGCACAAAATAAAAAATTGAATTTAACCAATAACATAATAAATTTAATTAAAAGGGAACAAATGACGTAACTACTTTTTAGATATATATGAACCTTTGATGTTTTATAATATTCCATGGAGGTTAAACATCTACCCTTTATCTAATACTTATTTATTATTAAATTGAAATTCTAAAATGTGAGACAAGGTGCACTTGTAGGCTATCAAACAACATTGTCACAATCTCATTAACTGAATCAATCATTAATACACAAATTTATATGATTATATTCTGTTAGTGAAATCTAAACAAACTCCTAAGAAATAGGATCTAGGTCCTAAATAAGTACAAAATCAAAACAGCCAAACAATTGCTTTCTCCCTTATTTCCATGGCTTGCCCTTAATGGAGAAATGATTTATTTCCACACCTAATGTCTCTCCAAACAACTCAAATTTCATCTTCCCCATTCTCACAAGTATTACAATACATTAGAGTAATTTCTTTACATTGTGTCTTGTCTATAACAAAATGAAATTGAGCATCTACATACTTTATTCTTGCATGATAAACATGATTATTAGCTAACTTGATTGAGCTTTGGTTATCACATTTGATCGTTGTAGTATTCTTTTATTCTTCTCCAACATCTTGAAGAACTCTCCTCAACCAAAAAAATTCACCAGTTGTTGCACACAAATATTTATACTCTGCCTCAGTGGATGACAAAGATACAATAAACTGCTTCTTACTACTCCACGACACTATCTCATATCTAATGTTATAGTTGTAACCTAGAGCAGATCTATTATCATCTGAATTAATGGGCGAGAATGAATCTGAACAGCATGTCATCTCAACATCAAATGAATCAGTATACTTAATACCAAAATTAATTATTCCTTTAATATACCTGAGTACACCTTTTTCTTCTGTGCAATGGATTTGTGGAAGGTCTTTCCATAAGCTAACTTAACACACTAACAAAGTATGTTATATTAGGTCTCGTTGCAGTAAGGTATTTCAAGCTTTCCACTATTTTTCTATACGTTGTTTCTGTTAGGTTCCTATACCAATAGGTTTCATCTTTCAGATTGACAGTGGAAGGGCTAAATATGTTCATCATTGCAGGCTGTAAAGGTTCCATATTTTGTGTACATGCTATAAAAAATAAAAAATGAAAAGAGGGTATGTCTTAAAAGAATAATCAAAAGGAAAGAAAATCAGGTGGTCAAGAGAAAATTGAAAATGAACCCCAAACTAAAGACCAGGAAAGTGGCCAGTCAAAATGCCACTACTAGCTTTTGGGCAGTATCATGCTCTGCAAATATTGCTGCTAATCATACTTGATGGATGGCCCAATAATCTAAACTAGACCATGCCATGGTTAAATTGCTTGCTGGAGAATAGAGAATGTTCCCTGACCAAACAGCTCAAGCTTGGTAGATGACTAGCTAGGTAGAGAAATAAAGGTGCCCAACGGCTTAATCTGGGGCCTTGGAAGAAATAAGGGTAGGTTTTAGATAGGAGGACAGTCAAAAGAAAAAGAGGACAATCAGAGTCTGCTAATTCAAGTGCACCCACTTTAAATGAAGAAAAAATGTTAGGATTACTAGGATGAGTAAGTAGTGCAAGGTTGCAGAAATGGAGGGCCATCACCAATTGGCTTACTAAGTGCAAAAACTCATGCCACTCAGGGTATTGGCATCAAAAGCAGAGAGTGGAGGACAAGCATTGGAAGCACGTCTATTTTCCCCTATTTTCCCCCAAACTTCATTTTACTAACACCCCCAAGGGCCTTGGGATCTGCTCAAGTGTCCACTCCCATTCCACTTCATGACAAACTACTGGGTCAAATCATGAAGTTCAAACATGAAAAGAAGCCACATTTTTTGTGTAAAAAATCTCTCATCATTTCATTTATCCTCAAATTCCTAAGTTAAGTTTTATCTCTTAGAACTTAGCTTTACCCCTTCATTCACCTCACAAAGCCATATTAACCACTAATGTACTATTTAGCTCCCTAACTCCCCCCTTTCCCTAATTCTATTAGAATCTATGAAAACATTTCCCAAAAAATATCTATAAAAAACCCTCCCCCTAGCATTATAGCTATATAACCCTTCCTTAGGGAAATATTACCTATCTGGGGTTGTTATTAACCCCTTTGTCCCTAAACTGTGGCTTCTGTCAAGAAACTATGGTGAAAACCCAAAAAATTTGAAACCCCGCCCTCATTAACCCATGTACCCTTTCTTCCCCCCAAATTGCATTTTTATTATAAAGTTTTTTAATAAAAACATTTTAATAAATTATGCGCCTAACCCTTAGAACACATATCCTAAAGTTTTCTACCCCCCTGCACCCGATTTAATTAAAACCTATTTTAATATTGGGGCGGGTCACCCTTACCTAACGCACCGTCACGTCATGATCGCCGCCCACCGCACGATCGTTGACCCCGCCCATCTAACGGTGGGCGGTCATTCTCACAGGAGAACCGCCTGACCTTTTGCATCGGGGGGACGGGCGGTATTTCCATCGTACCCCCGCTACGTGTCGTCCTCCCATGGTGTTCGCTGCCCCCCCCCCTCGATACCGCTTACTGCCCTCAGGCGTTCTGGGGAAACCACTTACCGCCTCCTCCCTGCGCTGATGTCACGCCCCCGTCAGCGTGACGTCACCCCTCCTTGCCACCACCATGCCTCTACGTCGCATCCATGTCACCTGTCAGCCTGTCCACCCTACCACCGTGTCACTTCCACCTGGCCACCCACATCAGCCGCCACGTTCCCCATCCGTACTCGGGCCCATGATGATGTCAGCATGACGTCATCACCAAAAAGGCACCAATATCCCAAAAATGCATAAAAAGACGAGAATTAGCCGTTATTGGTCATTGTTAGGCATAGTTTCTGGAGCTCCTCTGCATGAGAAATCGACGTGCAACGGTCAAAACGCCAAATTAACCCGCCAAAGTTGCTGCCGCCTCCATTGTCAACCCGAGCACCTACAATTTGTCCGGTTCAAATGCCTCCTAGGCCATAAAAACCAGGTATTTTCCGCAGGCGTCCTCTTTACCGACTGTTCTCCTTTGCTATCCTAATTTCCTGCATAAGAACTCTGTTAAAAGCTCCCCATTGATAAATTGACCACTGAAATTTAATTAAGAAGCCAGTGAAACCCCTGCGCGACAAAAAATCTTGAAGAAGCCCGTGCCCCTCTCTAAAAGTCACCACAAAAGCAATTGAGGGAGCCGAGCTACCGGCTAGAAAACTAATTTAGCAGTTCCCTCACCCCTGCTAAAAGAAATTCCCTGCAAGTAACCAGCTAATTAGCTCAACACACTCTGGTTCTTCAAAACAGAGTGCCCCACAGTTCATTAAGCCTGTAAAAGCCTCCTTACACTGCCAAGCTGCTCACTGCAAAACAGAGATTAGCAAGCATTCCTCAGCATTTGTATCAAGCTTGAAAATTCAGTAAAACATCCAGCTAAAACCAGACAATGGCCACTCCAGCTGATCTGGATGTAGCTCCTGTGAATCCACCTAGCAAAGAACTAGAAGCTATGCCACTGGTGGATAGTGATGCCCTCTTTACAGACTTTGTGGCAGAGAGGAATCACTTACAAACTTATTGCCAGCTAAGAAATAGTCACTTGGACAACAATGACCTGTATGGAATCTGGGAATCCAATCTGCCCAACTACTTCCTACCTTATGTGAACATTTTTCCTGAAGTCATCCACCTCTATGCAAAAAACTATGACCAGAAACTCAGAGCTGTGAAGTCTCCATCTGGGAGCATCGTCTTTTATATAACACCAGATTCCATCAACCAAATGCTGAACTACAAGTAGACCCAGCTGCTATACCCCTTCTCCATAAACTACATGCTAGATGAGGGCTCTAAGCTCTCTAGCGCAGACATTGCTGCAATAGCCAGGAAATTCATGAAGGCAGACTGCCAACCTTCTGGGCCACCTCCTTTTTCTTATGCAAATTTCAATGAGGTAGGCAAGCTGCTGGTAGATATGCTAACCTATGTGTTGGGATTCACTACAAATGAGCATGTTGATCAAACTATGCTGTTCATGCTGTCTGCATATAGCCTTGTGAAGTCCCCTGCTATGAAGTACAATTAAGCCAAATATATTGCCAATAAGATACATGATCAATTGTCAAGACTGAAGAGGGAGGCAATATTCAAGTATTCCTCATACATCTATCACCTATTCTTGTACTATCAAACAGATTGCTTCTAGTGCACAATCAAGAAGTGAGACTCACAGGGTGAGAGGAGGTATGTTATCTTCTGGTCTTCAGTCTTCCACCAAGTCCAGAATTCCCCCTACTCATACTATGAATTTATTGATCAGTTTGTGTATCCAGTCACATGCCTCTTAAAGAGGACCCCTCCTATCAAATTGTCCAAGGATATGCAGAAAATCTTGCAGCTATCCAGGAGTTACAAGATAGGTGATTGGTACTTGTACCAAAATCACACAGTCATCAGAATCTATGGTTGTGAGCTCTGTCCCTACAGGCTCCCAAAATATGTGTCTATGAGGTTATTTGCCCTGGAATACTATAGACAACTTATAAACTCCGATCTGACACACTTCTACAGTGCCAAGAAGAAAGCTAACCTAAAGTTTAGAGACCACCTAGGCCCATTTGTCATGAACAAGAAAGATGGTTGGCAAGAAGTTGATCAAATACTAGGGCAACAGCTCAAACTCAATAGAAGCTTCTGGTGGGTCCCTTATGACCCTGAAGGTTTCATCAGTGATAGGAGGGTCAAGTATAGGCTGCTAGCCTATAAGCATTACCCATACCCACAAATACAACACTTTGCCAACCAAGATGAATGGGTACCTGAATCAATAGTAGAGGAATTGACTCAAGAAGAAAAAATGGAGCAGACTATAGAAGACTTGGAAAAAACTCTTGACTTGGATTCTTGTCAACAGGTCTTGTTCAAACAACCAGTCCAAGTAGGAGAATGCACTTCTACTGCTCCAGTTGTACAGGACACCCAGCAAGCTCCAGCAACAACAACTACAGCAAAGGGAAAGGAGAAGATGGATGAACAGCAATAGGCAGAGAGAGGGCAGCCCAGCACATCAAAGGATCAGCAATCAGGGCAAGCCCCTTCAGAGCAAACTGAACAACCTCAAATCCCAGTTTTGCAGACTCCTCTCAATGATGAGAGAGGAAAAAAGAGATACAGAGAGGAGGTCACACCTCCAACAGGGTCATCACAGCAACCAGAGGCCAAGAGGCCGAGGATAGACCCTGAAACAGAAGAAGGAGACATCAGTGAAGAACGGGCAGAAAGCCACAGCAGAGAAAGACAAACAAGCCAGCAGACTGCCACTAGCTCATTTCAACTAGAACAGGCCCAGCAGCATACCACAGATGTATCCTCGTCAAGACAACAGGGCAAGAAACCAGCTGCAGTCAAAGAAGGCTTCATAGAGATCAAGGCACAGAATGAATTGGTGAGAGCACAGCTCTATGAGCAATTCTTGAAGACATCTCCAGCCAAAAAACAAAGATTGACGGCTGCTTATGATCTGAAGGAAGAAAAAATGATCTTCACCCATATGAAGCCTAAAATCCCACATCCAAAGACCCCAGCAGATTACTACAGAACAAACCTAGAGGTCTTTTCCAAAGACATACACCCCATGGATCAGATTGAGCTGCACAAACAGACTGGGGAAATGGTGTATGCAACACTTGCTGACAGGGCAATGCTGGCCCATCAGCTAAAGGAAGCCCTGAAGAACACAAACAGACAGCTTGATTTTGAAAGGTTGTCTTCCTCTGCAAAGGACAATAGAATAAAGCCTCTGGAGGACATAATAATTGATTTGGGACATGATCCAAAGGATCCAAAGGGTGTTAGAGCCCTTATGAAGAAGAAAGAGGATGACATTGCTGCACTAAGAAGGTAGGCAAAATTGCCTCCTACCATTCACCCTCAAACAACAGAACTTGCACAGGAAAAGCAAGTAGATGATGCTATGGAGCTGCTTCTAGTAATGAACCAAAGAATATTACAAATGGAGGCAGAATTAGAGAAAGCACTGCAGGACAAGGAACGGGAGTCAGCCTCCCAGCCCCCTCAAACATCAACAAATCTTGGACCTGCCCCTCCCACACAAGCAGCAGCAGCCCCTACTACTATTCCAGCACCTACCACAACAGCAAAAGAAACAGGAGTAGGAGCAGAAGCAACAGCAGAAGCAGAATCCAGCATGAGCATGGAGGAGTTGATGAAAGCTGTTAAAGAGCTTGAGACTCAGGTAACTGAAATAAATGATGCCGAGGAGAGACTGGCCAAGCTGGAGACCAGTTATGATAAATCAAAGATGATAGTAGTAGAGAAACAAAGAGAAATAAAGGCCTTAGAGGCCAAAGTAAAAAATTTGGTAAGTGAATTGCTGCTAGGTAAAACCCTAGCAGAAATAAAGAAGATTATTTGGGCCAAAATTGGCCAATCTATACAAGACCAATGGAGGTCCATTCAGGCAATTTTTGAGCAGGTTGACCTGATAGATATGGCTCATGTGGAAATACAAAGAGCCAGGACTGCCCTGGGAATAATGCCCGAGCAAGCCACCAGAATGATACATTTCCTCAATAACTGCACTAGAGAGGAACTGGCAGCTCTAGAAATAAGCAACAGAACAGATACAATCCAGACAGCCAAAAAGGTACTGACCTTGAGGAATTTTACTCAAACTCTGGAGATGAAATGTCAGGAAATGAAAGCAGAGATTGATGAATTTAGAGCAAAAATGACTATACTACAGGACAAAGGATTGCCAAGCCTAGTGACTGGCACAGGACAACTGCTGTCATATAATCAGTATATGACAAGGATCAACAATTATGTTGAAAATCAGATAACAACATCCAGCAACTCCACAGAAGAAGCAGGGCCTTCCTCTGGGCAATCTCTCTATGACAAGCTAGAAAATCTATTCTTTATTGAACATGAAATAAATCATCTGTTTGAAGTCCCTCCAAACTTCTACAGACATACAGAGGCAGATGAAACACTAGTGAAAATGAGGAGACATCAGCTACCTCCGGCTGATTGGTGGTAAGCAATGCTGGAGATTTTGCCGAGATAATGCCACTTTGCTTTTTGCCTTTTTTGAGAAAAATCAAAGTTTTCAAGTCATAGTACAGGTCAGCAGGTAGGTCAGCAGGTAGATCAGCACAGGAATCATAGGGAGCATCCGTACAGGTGACTCACAAACATTTTGCCCAGATAATGCCACTTTGCTTTTTGCCTTTTTTGAGAAAAATGAAAGTTTTCAAGTCATAGTACAGGTCAGCAGGCAGGTCAGCAGGCAGATCAGCACAGGAATCATAGGGAGCATCCGTACAGGTGACTCACCAACACACCCAGACAGCATGCTCAATTAACGCAGAGTTAAATGCACAGCTACAACCCACTTTCCAGAGCCATAAAGTCAAAAGCTGTCTGACAGAAAGATGGCAGCCATCTCAGCATTAAATGCTATATTTATGTTTTCATTTACTCTTTGTAAGAGAGTTGGTGGTGAAATTTATTGCACAATAACTCTCTACTGAGATATTTTATACCCTATTTTTGTATATATATCCCCTCAGATAATGCATTGAAGGTCGGTTTTAGTGTAATTCTTTCTGAAGAGCTCTATTGTATTCTGGAGGCAATTTTGATAATGCAAATTGTTGATGGAGATTTCTAGTTCTTAAGCTGTCTGAAGATGGAAATGAATGGCTCTGCTTAGTTGCAGAATTCCTGTGTCATTTGCTGAAGCAATAAGTTTCTCTGAACTGTGTATGTGTTTTCTGTGTATTCCACAAATATGATGTTTCCATAATCTTAGTAACTAGAGAAAAAGAATAGCGTAGGATTTGTTTTAAAAACCCTATGCTCAATCTCTATTTCTAAATATGTTTTCTTCTGGATTAGCCATAGATATGAATTCTTAATTGCTCATGTCTGAACTAATTCTGTCATGGTGAATATTGTTTAAGAATTCTTAGCTGCTCTTAAGCAATGCTTTCATGTTTCTTTATTTAGCATAGTGAAAGATTCTTGATTGCCTTTCACTCACTAATTCCATAATTTCATCAACAAAATCTGGTAAATTGTTCCACATATGCCTATCTTGCTCTGCAGCAACATTCTGCCTTCATAAATCTACTTTCAGCAGCACAAATACCTCAACTCCATTGCCCAATGAAACAAACTGTCATATGATCTGTATCTCAGTTCTATCTGAATTCACCAACCCACCAAATTCAAACAAAACAGTACACCATAACTAGCCTAAAAACATTCATCAACAAAGGTAAACTATAAAGAGAGAGCCCTCTCTGGTTGCAGGTAGGCTAGAACCTGTAGCTAAAAGATTGGTCAGTGGTTACCTCGGCTGTATTCCCTTTAGGAAGCAAGGAACAACCTGAGTGTTAACATCAATGGAAAATCCACTGGGGAATATGTCAAATTACCAAGTAAAAGGAAATAAGCTTCCTGTTTAAATCCTATCATAAGATACCAGGGAAAGAAAACTCAGAAGCTGGCTCCAAAGAAGAAATCTCGTTACACTAAGTCTAATCCTGACCCTAATCCCCCAACTATCTTTGAAAACCCCAATTTAATCCCCAAAATCTTAAAGAAGCAAGAGCAGCTAGGGGAGCTCTCAGATTCAGATATTGAGCCAAATCAGTAGAGCTATATTCCTACTCCTGTCAAAGCATCAGTTCACCCTCACACTACCCCTGCTTATGCTAGTTCTTCATCCACTTCCCAAGGTAGTTTCCCCACTCCCCCATCCCAAACACACCTTACTCCTGTTATCCCTGTTGTTCCAGCTGTTCCACTCCTTCTTGCTGCCCCTTTTATCCCTGCAAATATGGCTAGATATGCTCCTTTAGTCCTGCCTGCAAATCCAGGGACAATGCCCCAAGACTATCAAGGAAAAATCACTTACTTTGATGGAACTGGCACTTATACTGCCCAGCAACACACTAAGAGGATGCATGACTATTTTGAGAACTATGAGATAGATGATGAAGATGTAAGAATGAAAATTTGTGTGCAAAGTTTGACAGGGGATGTAAGGAATTGGTTCAGGTCCCTGGCTGCAAACTCTATAGTCAATCCTGATGCCTTATATCTAAGTTTTTTAAACATATGGGAAAAGAAGAAAGACCCCCTACACATACTGACAGAGTATGATAATTTGAGAAGGGGCCCACAAGAGACAATTCAAGATTACTGTGCTAGGTTCAACAATGTATATAACGCTATCCCTCAAAACTTGAGACCTCCTCCTGATCTAGCCTTGATCAAATTTCCTGATGGATTTGACCCAGACATGGCATATCAATTAAGAGAGAGCACCCTCCAAGTCTTAGGCAGACATGCAGAAGATAGCTTGAAGTTAGAGGCAAAACCTAATTGGCCAAGAGAACCAGAGCAAAAAAAAATGAAGAGAAGAATAACATTCAAAGAGGAACCCTCAACCTTTGACCAAAAACTAGATGCAATCATGAAGGGTATGGAAAGGTTGGGAGATAGAGTTGAGACCATGGAGAGAAAGTCCTCTTGGGAGGGACAAACAAGCAACACAATTAGGAATCCCAATTTTACAAAAAACCAAAACCCAAATGATGGGAGAACTAGTCCTGATCAGAACATCAGACCTCCATTTCAAGAAAATTATGCAGAGGCCTCAACCACTAGTGAACAAATAGAAGATCCCACATCAATTTAATGGGTCTGGACAGTGAAGAACAGGTATTCTTAACACAAGATGATCAACAGGCCCAAGACTACAAACAGTTCCAAGCAAAATCTGGTGAGTCATTTGATTTCAGAGAAGGATATGACACAGCAGTCTATGAAGTACACAAACAATACAAGTTAAGGAGTAGAACCATAGATATACGCAAGAATACCAAACAAACAAACACCAAACTGCCCAAGAAAACTAGTGATAAAGCTGTCTTAACGGAGTCCTCAAATAAAAAACCCCACAAAGAGGTTACAGTGGAAGATGTATCTAATATACAGCCCCCAGTAAAACCTACACCCACACCACTTCTTCCAACAGAAATTTTGGGCAAACCTCTAGAAAACAGAGCCAACCCAAACATATCCCAAAACAATATGCCTGATCAGGACATGCTCACCCAAAATTCAACAGAAAAGGAAAAATTTGTCGCTCATAATGTAAAAGTTCAGATGGAAAAACCTTTCAATCTTGAAACAGAAATTGGCAAACTAAAAATTGAAATCCCTCTGTCTGAACTAGCCAAACATGAGGTCTTCAGACAACAAATTAATAGATCATTGCA
>APFE030279981.1:7326-48490 GCA_000404065.3 Pinus taeda | reverse complement strand
TTTCTGAAGAGCTCTATTGTATTCTAGAGACAATTTTGATAATACAAATTGCTGATGGAGATTTCTGGTTCTTAAGCTGTCTGAAGATGGAAATGAATGGCTCTGTTTTAGTTGCAGAATTCTTGTGTCATTTGCTGAAGCAATAAGTTTCTCTGAACTGTGTATGTGTTTTCTGTGTATTCCATAATTCTTATGTTTCCATAATCTTAGTAAGTAGAGAAAAAGAATAGCCTAGGATTTGTTTTAAACACCCTATGCTCAATCTCTATTTCTAAATATGTTTTCTTCTGGATTAGCCATAGATATGAATTCTTAATTGCTCATGTCTGAACTAATTCTGTCATGGTGAATATTGTTTAAGAATTCTTAACTGCTCTTAAGCAATGATTTCATGTTTCTTTATTTAGCATAGTGAAAGATTCTTAATTGCCTTTCACTCACTAATTCCATAATTTCATCAAAAAATCTGGTAAATTGTTCCACATATGCCTATCTTGCTCTGCAGCAACACTCTGCCTTCATAAATCTACTTTCAGCAGCACAAATACCTCAACTCCATTGCCCAATGAAACAAACTGTCCTATGATCTGTATCTTAGTTCTATCTGAATTCACCAACCCACCAAATTCAAACAAAACAGTACACCATAACTAGCCTAAAAACATTTATCAACAAAGCTAAACTATAAAGAGAGAGCCCTCTCTGGTTGCAGGTAGGCTAGAACCTGTAGCTAAAATATTGGTCAGTGGTTACCTCGGCCGTATTCCCTTTAGGAAGTAGGGAACAACTTGAGTGTTAACAGTTCCATCTACCTCCTTTGAGCCATGTCACTATAAAATTTTTCATTCCATTGCATTAAACAAAAGTAGCTTTACACTGATCCATTTTGAACTTCTTAACTGATTCTCCAACACACTTACCCTAGAAAACAAAAGTTTGATTGGCATCTTTCCAAACTTCAAGACCTGGAGAGTAATGTAACTCTCCAATATATCTTTCATCTCAAATACTTGTGACATTTGTACCTTAATTCCATCAAGTAGTTTACCAAAATTCTGTATAATAGTTAAATCATCAACATACAAAGAAATCAATACAACATGCCCCCTTGAATCAAATTTGGTATACATATTTGGGTCACTTTCGCTACTCGTAAAACCATGTTGAAGAGATAATTAATCTATCTTCTCATACAATGACCTGGGTACCTACTTTTGCCCATAAAAAACTTTCTTTAATTTGCAAACTAGATTTTCTTTACCCTTTTTAACAAACCCTTTTGGTTGAGTAAGATAAACCTCCTCATTTAACTCACCATTTACAAAGGCAATTTTTACATCTAATTGATGAAGACTCTAATGGTGCTTTGTAGCTAATGCAATTAATAGTCTAATAATGTTAATCTTAGCTATAGGTGCAAATGTTTCCGCATAAATAAATGCCGTCTTTTTGTGAGTACCCTTTTGCCACCAATCTGGATTTGTATTTATCTCTATTGCCATCTGATTTAAATTTGGGTTTGTATAACCATTTACATGCTATGGGCTCTTTATCTTTAGGTAGTTTTGTTAAATCTTAGTTTTTATTTTTCAATATAGAATCATATTCTTCCTTCATTTCTTTTCTCCACTCTTCATGTCCATTAGCTTCATTAAAACTCATGCGTTCGATGACATTTAAAACACCACTCATTAGGGTATAGTCCTTATACATTTCAAGTAATTAAATCTAGCATGTAGATCTCCTTGGAAATCTATTGTATTCATCCCTACTATGTGAAGATCCTTCTTCACCTCTAGGTGATTTCAGACTGCTGGTAGTGTCCATATTACTATATTATTCCTCAAGCTTCTGTTAGTCTCCATCTTTGACTTCTTCTTTGGTGTCTTCAACTTCAGGAAGTGTATGCGTCCCTTCATATTTGTTGTCCTTCTTTTCTTTGTCTTCCTTCTCATGGAAGATTACATCTCTACTTGCAAATACATTATGATTAGGGATCAATCATTTTATAAGCTTTAAATTTTGAACTGTACCCTACAAAAATACATTTCATGGCTTTCACACCAAGTTTATTTCTATTCTCCTTCGGAATATGTGCAAATTCCATACACCCAAATACCCTGAAATAAAGAACTATTGGTTTAAAACCATACAAAGCTTTGAATGGGGTCTTGAGATCAAGATGCCTTGTTGGAATTCTGTTCTTTAAATAAATAACAGTGGTAATGGCCTCAACCCAAAAGGAATTTGAGACAAGCTAAGGAAAATCTTTTCCTTAGCTAAGGAAAAGCTTGAAAATGACAAAGTAAGCATGTCCAAGACATCCCATTACCTTGTGGTAGGGTGAATATAGCAAAGTACAAGGTTGTAAAGTCCCCCATAACTGCAAAGAATGGGACAATTTAGAAACAACAAATAATGAATAGTTGATAGAAAATAAAAAGTAGAAAATAAAGTGAGATAAATGCAGAATAGAAATGCTACTTGAAAAACGCAACCAATACAAATATCACTACCAAATGCTAAGAGAATTTGCAAGAAAAGAGTTCTCGTAAACTGCCTAAATCACCATGCATAAAATTTATGTTCTAAAGTAAATTGAAAATATAAAAAATTGCACGAACATAAATGGAATAAGAGGTACCTTGAGCACCTGGGATGTGCCCTAACCCAAGGAATATCAAAACCCTTACAAGTAAGCCAAAATAAGAGCTAAAACGAAATATAACATCCATTAACTAAATAGTAACTTGTATGCAACAAAGTCCCAAAACTTGCTTGAAACCTAAGCTTCTCCTATTCTTGACATGATTCACTAAGTTCTTCGTTTACTCCTACTTGTTCTACTTGGTTGCTTGGGCCTCTTCTTCATGTGAAATGGGCAAGGAAAACCTCCTTGAGGGGAGGATATCATTCCCTCCAAAATCTGAAAAAAAAAAAATCGTGCTTCCTATGTCACCATGCAACATGAGAAAGAAGTATTTATTTCCCTTAGCAAACCGGGTTAGGAATATTTTATAGTAGGGAAAAGATCGCATGAATATATCTAGCTATATCTCCTTGAAACCTATGGAAAATATCTTTGATATCTAGCATAATAGTCATGTTAGGCATACAAAGTATGAAAAATATTTTTGACTATCCTAAGAACTTCACTGAGTTAGGAAAGTGTCATTAAGTGCAAGAAGAAGGTCTATTATAGCCTTCATGTGCCTAGGAGTGGCAAGATGGGCCTTGTTCTTTACCTATATAGGAAGCCCACCACTCATCAACCCATATAACCTAGGAATAGGGATAAAGACCTTCATCACAAAAATTCCCAATAAGTGTAGTCTTCTATTGAGGAATTTTAGCCTTCTTCAAGGAAAGGATTGATTTTGACACAGTGAAAACTCACCTAAAATACTTTTGAGGATGCGTATATCCTCACCTACTCATAAAATCATTCAAACCACTGCCAATAACCAAGATGTCTTGTCAAATGGTTTCTTAAGGGAGCTCCAAAACCAAATTCTTATACATGGCTTACCTAAGGGAATTTCTTCTGCATTATATGAATAACATAACCCTTAGGTTCCAAATAAAATATTAATACCAGTAGAGAGGTGACCTCTATGGCTTACTTCCTAGAGAACACCAAGTCCTCACAATCTTTAATAACTACTATTTCATCTATATGTGCTTATCCATATTGCATTTTTGGATAGTCTAAATACTCTTTGTGCCTTAAAAATAGATCTGCCCTAAGTTCCATGGTTAAAAAGATAGGGAATTTAACACAACCATCTAGGGGTTCCATTCAAGAAATGGCCTTAAATCATTTTTCCTTAAAATGTATAACACAAATTTTTAATTATACAACCATTCCTATAGGAATCCTTAACATTTTCATTTATTTGAAGGATATACAAGCACTTCCATTGAGATCTCATCACCCTCGTGATTATCTCATGCAATTAACTTTGTTATGCATCAATTAACATGACCTACCTTGTAGTTACAAGAAAACATAGCCCATATATTATATGACAAATCATAAGCATAGAAATGTATTCAACATTAGACATAATGATTTATAGATGACATAATTAGCATTAACACAAGTAATTCATAGAAGATATACATTGCAAGAATACATCAGAGTAGGAAGAACATCTAATACTTAATCACATAATTGTTGTACTTTTCTTCTAGAATTAACCACCAACTAGCTACGAATGTCTTATTTTCCACTCATCATCCATAGCCCATACTATTATGAAACTCTCAATGGTGTGTGTCTCCCAAGCTAGGGTTTAACTCCTCAAGTGAAAAAGGTACTTCTCAAATCAACTTTGGATGACATAGTCCATATCATATAAGCCCTAGACCTCATACTAGTATGTTGTACCAACCAATTCCCCCCCACCCCCAAAGTTCCAGCCTTTACCAAGATAAGTAAGAAGAATAGGATATCTAATTTACTTAACATATTAGATTAGTCAATTCTCTATCCAAGCTCTAGCCTCACCCAAGAAAAACAAGGGGAATTGTTCCATACAATTAATTAAGCATGTTAGTTTAATCAATCCCCCCTCCAAGATCTAGCCCCACTCGAGATGAGCAGGAAGAAATGGTCATCCATTCCCACCATAGATTTCATAATCATTTATCAAGTTATAGGGTTCAAGTGCTTATTAGGCTCACTTACCCAATCTATAGCATAAGTTTGTAACACTCAAAATAATGGACAAACCACACAATAGGGGTTTCACCAAATAGTATTCATAGACAAGTATGGTTCAATGAGACCCTTGAATGATCAAAATATGACGGGAACATGAATTTTCTATGCATGGGTAATTTCTATAATGTTTTTCTTGAGGGAATCACCAAGATGAATTGGATACTTGGGTGGAACACTTCCCCCTCACTTTTTAGGCTTAAATTTTTGCCACGATTCCATCCACTTACATTTTTCTCTTGTGGATTTCCAACCTCCCATACTCTTTTCATTTGGTGTTCTATAATTGTGGTGTATAACACTAACAAGGTGTGATTACATATTATAACATTAGGCCCATTTTCATCTTTTCACATAGGCTCCCCAACCTTAACCACATAAGCACTCTAGACTCAAAATATATAACATAGGAACACATGCCCAAAAATAAGTTTATTGATATGGGCATGCAATCCTAGGAAAACTTGACTGACCAATAGAAATATGTTCAATACCATATAGGAATATATTATGGGGATGTTACACCATATTTTCTATCCACTAACCCACCACCAAATTCTTGTTTTACCACTATACATAATATACTATATTTATTTTCATTGTCATCATCAAGGACCTCTCATTGTCCCTTGTATGCTTAGGTCCCTTGTATGCTTCAAGCATGGGTTAGAAACTACCTTACATTTACTTAACCTTCCCATATACTACCTTATTGTGGAATCCCCATATCCAAACCTCTTGTCTTTCTCCATCCTATGTTCCTCCTAAACCAAACAAAAATTATGTTAGTTATGGACATGTGTAGGTTGTGCCTAAGCCTAGTCCAGCCAACTAGAACAACAAGACTCAAATTCTAAGGAGTTTAACAAATCTTATATACTAGCAAAATGAAACCGAAATTCGAAAATAACAAATCCTTTCTTCACCCTCTATACCTAATAGAATAATGAACAAACTAACCTTATGTATCATGTAATTGTCACTCTATAATTTTGATTGATCTCACGTCTACTACAAAATCTTTAGGATCTTTGTAAATATTATGACTCTTCCCTATTAAATTAATAAGTTAAAGAGTTTTTTATACACATATGTTGAGATTTTATTAAATTTTGGAACTTCCATTTTTTTTACCAAATCTTATCATCTCAAATCCCTATTTCAAAAACTTTGTTATAAATCATTTTTTATATCTAAAATTGTTTAAATTAAATATATTCCTAAATATTTATAATTTTATTTTAATGGTAAATACAATTTTATTCATAATCTTTTATTTTAAAAATTATTTCCTCTATTTCCAAGTAATTAATCGTTGAGGGCTTGAATTTATATAAAAAATCAAAAGAGTGTAAGTTTGAGACATATTCAATGGTCCTTCAATATCAATTTTAGAGAAAAGAGTGAAAGTTTGAGACTTATTCAATTGTCCTCCATTTTCAATTTTAAAGAAAAAAAGTAAAGCACATGTCATCATGGAGCTAACCTTGTCATGAAACCATGCATTATAATAATTTAAAAAATAATGTACTAATCATGAATCCATGCCTCCAAATAATTTTTCCGCAAGATATATTTGATTTTAATATTATTATTGGTATGATACATTGAATCTGAAAATGATTTCAATGAATTTTGATATTATTAAATAGTATCGATACCTTTAAAGATAATTCAAAATTTTCCCACTAGGATATTCAATCGTTACAAATAGAACATTCGGATTAGCAATTTAAATATTTTATAATTTTTCGTTTGAATACCCCACATATATATATCATTGCGGGAAAAATTGTATTATATCATAATTTTTATAGACAAAAATAAATTATATTATTAAACATAAAATATATTTTTATATAACTCAACTTAAAATGTATGATTAAGTATGGTGACTAATCATTATTATTAACTATTTTTATGTGATAGTTTATATTAGTAATGTTTTGGATAGACAATGATAGGATGCTTTGTTATTTTAAGGAACTTCCATATGTTAAGCTATCCATTTAATTCTTCCCTTCTTCCAAAAGGTATTCTTAAACATGATCATTATGTAGTCTGACTATTGCCAAACTTCTAAAAATTAAAAATTAAAAGAAAAAAGAAAAAAGTAATTTTCTAGTAGAAACATAAATATTTAATATAATAAATTGTTATTAAAGTAAATCGTAATTTATTAGACTTTTTTTAATAAATTTTCTTTGAATTCCTCAAACTAAAATATAATATGAGTTGTAATTAAAATTGTTGTCACCTACTCTACTTTTTGCATTCATGCTTGAGGGGCCCTATTTGTCATGAGGCAAGGAAAAATATTTCATCTTTTTAAAAGGATGAGACAAGAAGAGCTCAAGTACCAAAAGCTCCAAAGTCTCATATCAGACCTTTGGACCTTCGAATAAAGTTAAAGTTAAAAATCATGTAGCTTCTGCGAAGATCATCACTCATCTCTGCCTTGCCATCTTCTAAAAGCAGTTCGAAGGGGCTACTTGCTCGAACGATAAACTTCTCTGCCCCTCTAGAGTTAACTATTCAACATTTGATCCAACAGCGGAGATTAGTTCCAGGGGGTAGAGGGGAGGTTTGACCTCTCATTGTTCGACCTTTGGAGCAAGGTGGGGACCACACCAGTTGGCGGATTTCACCCGTCGGTGCTACCATTCACAAAAAAATATGGATTTTAAAATTTTTAATGGTAACCCATACCCCCCCCCCCCCCCAACTCTTGTCTGCCACTCCACTCAGCAGTGCCAAAGCCCCTCAGGACACATGTTCGCCCCCTGTGACATCATTATGACATGACTCGACTCTTAGCCCCAACTATTTATAAAAAGGATTCCTCTCCTCGAATTTTGAAAAATTGTGTCATTTCTTCCCAGTGCTCCTCCTCCCTATATCCTACGAAGAATTCCACTTTCAGACCCCGTCATTCTAGTGTCATTTTCATCCTCCTCTATGCCGAATAGGTAACATGCTCCCCTATACTCCATAATTTTCACATCTATGCAGTTTAAATCAGAAAATAACAACCTCGAAGTTGTCAAATGCCCCTAAGGATCCAAAAACCTACAAGCCCAAGCCTTGACCCCCTCAGGGACCTAGAGGTGCCAATCACAGACCAGGTCTGCTCCAACAACCTAGTTGACCTCTGAGTTGACATATTTGAAATTATTTTAAGGGGTAAGACCCTTTTTGACTAGTGGACTCAGAGTTGTACTACCATATTGCACCCTATATGCATTACTTCCCAGATTTTCTCTCTTAGCTGGCAGTAGCCTATATTGACAAGAAGAACCACTTTCTTTCCTCCTGGGGGGTCAAAACCCTAGAAAGCACCTCGAAGCTAATTCAAAAACTATTGGTGTCCCCTTCTCCCCCTCACCTTCTACAGTTCACTGAAACCACCCTGATGTATTATTTTTCTACTCTTGCAGCCACTAAACAACAACCCTTCTTGCAAACAATCCTAGTTCCTAGGCTATAAGCCTTGCCTGTTGTTGATAGCTTCCCCGTCACCCTCTATGTAGAGCATATCGAGCCTTATCTTATCTATCATCACTCACTTGCTGGGAGAAGAGGATGCCAACATAGCCAACAAAGCCACCTTGTGCTTCCTGAAGCAAATGCTACAGCCTAGATGTGTACTTAACATCCCATCTTACTTGTCTAAAGCCATGAGATTTCAAATGCACCACTTCTGCGCCACATCATACTTTAGATACTACTCCTTGTTTTTTTATCCTTTTGTGTACTCTCATGTTGAAGAATTTGAATATCTGGGCCCGAACTTGGTCTCTGAGGATAGAGGAAGAAACTCAATCTTTGATTGGGATGTTGTTGTTAGAAAAAGACTAGACTCTAAGAACTTTTTATAATTCATCTCCAACTATATGGCCATTGCATATAGGATCATTCATGGTGTGTCCCCTCCCAGGGTTCTACCCCAATAGAAAGAACTCGTCCAACTCGGCAAAGACGCTAAGGTAGGGGACTGGTATTTGTTTGAAAACCACACAGAGAATAGAATTTATGGGTATCAGCTTCCTCCCTACCACTTACCTGTTTTCATGCCTATGAGGATATTTTCTTTAGAATTCAGTAGGCAGAGTCCATCTACATATTAATTTCAGTTTGTCCCTGTAAATAAGGGACATCTATTCAAATTGAGAATGTTTGTGGGGTCTTTCATTGTTAATGGTAGGCATGCTTTCAAGATAGTCAAGGCCTTACTCGAAGAGACAAAATTTTTCCTAGGATAGATCTAGATAGAGAAAATATAAAGGCTTCAACTTATTTAGATGATTCTAAACCTCAGGTGGAATGGAAATCTAACTTTGAATCGTGGCCTCTTCATACATAGATGGAAATTAAAACTCTAGCACCTAAAGACAAAGCACAAAAGAGGCTTGTCGGCCATATTGAAGATACAGAGATGGTAGATACACCCTCATCTAAAAAGGCTAAGACTCAAGAAACAAAGGAAGAAGAATTGGAACCTAGGCTAATGGAGATTGGCCCATACCAACCAGGTTTTCATGTCTCATTGGAAGATTTGTCACAGTCCACTACGTCATCTTCTTCACAAATAGTTATTTTAGATGCAACAGCTAGTACATCAGTCACATGATTAAGTTGGTGTGCTGGAAAGGCCATTGAAGAAAGAAATAAGAAAGTGAGTGAGGATATGTAATAGCAAATGACATCTCATTTAGTCCCATATCACACCAGGTTACTGAATGAATGAATTTGGAAAGGAACCAAATGAGATTCTTCTTGAAGCATCCTCAACCCCAGCCTTTTCCTTCAGCTTCACAATTCAAAACCCTGGATGTGTCTATGGATTTCGCAAGTGTTCCCCTCCCATAAAAAATCAATTTCCATATACAAGTTGGGGAAATGCTTTATAGTGATCTAAATAGGAATGCCTTGACCATCACCAAGGAAAAAACACTACTTGAGAAAGCTACAAATAGGCTGAAACAAGAGAAAGACAACTCTCTAGCCCTTCACATACAAAATGAAAGCTTCAAGGAGCTGGTGGTAAAGCTTGGGGTGAATCTTGAGGACAGATCATCTATTGAGGCTTTGCTTAAGAGTTCTCAAACAGATATTCAGGTGCTAAGGCATCAGCTGAAGATGCTAGGAAATGAGCATGTTTAATCCAAGGAGCTAGCACAATTTGAAGCAGAAAAAGAGATCCTAGAGAATCATATCATTGACACAAACAATGATGTTGTAGCACTCAAGAAGCATATAATTGAGTTGTTGCAGAAGATTGACTCAAATATATGTGTAATCATCATTCCTGAGCATCCCCAAATCCCAATTGAACATCTTACCTAGACCCTTACTAAACTTCCACTTTGAGAATAGGAATTGTAAAAGCTACAAAGAGATCTAGAGGCTACCCATAGAACTTAGCCTAGAAGGAGGAACAAGTGGAGGTCAACAAGACTAATGCTGAGATCCTCAACAAGGACCTACATGATGCTAAACAATAGATCTCGGAGTTAAAGAGTAAGCTAAAAGGGAACATGTCACAGTTGCAAGCTAAGAAACTGGCGTGGGATGAAATAATTAAAGTAATAGGGTGGAATTAGGAATTTATTACAATGACACATGAGCAGAAAGTGGTGTTCAAATACTTTTACTACTCCATCTTATCAGCTAAGTAGGAAAAATTAAAGAATTCCTATATTATTCAATAGTTCATCATGTTTGTACATGAGAGGCCACTCAAAGAACTGACGCCTATTGATGTAGTAGACATAGTGGGGGGCATCATGGAGATCACTAAGATTACCTGAAAAGAGGAAGCTAGAGTCAAAGTTGAAGAGTTTTTGGGGGTGGTGGCAATAAAGGTAGATGCTTTCAATGAAGAATTTGAATCACTGATAAGGGAATGATTGCCTAACTGTTGGGAATTAGGTGATCTAAGCCCTTGGGATCAATACAAAAAATGGCTGGTAGAGGCCAATATTAGAGAAGACTCCTCCCAGAAGAATACCACCACTCTAAAGGGAAGAATGATGGTAAATTATCTCAATAAGGACTTCCAATTGCTCAGGTAGGTAAAAATTCTATTCAGGGCTAGGCTGGACTATTCAGACCTAAAAAATTGAAGATCTCAAATCAGTTTCTATTCTAGTCTCTTAATGATAATTCAATGTTGCGGCAGTGATGTTATCAATTGATTGATCCACTCATGCTCCAGATCATCGACCCCATGATGCGGCCTCCACCTCCTGCTAGGAAAAACTGAGGATATCACAGATTGTGTCGATCATGAAACTATTATTTTTACTTGTACGTAAATATTTTATTTCTCAGTGAGTTGTGTTTTCTATTACAAATAGTTGTGTCACGGAGCACGCTTAATTTTGACATGATGACTATCTGTAATAAAATCAAGAAAGAATATTTTTGTAATAGGTTCTCCTTTAGAGGCCCTATAAAGACAACGAGATGATATTCTAAGAGGGTTCATAATTTTTGATAATTTTTTTCTTTCCAATAGAGAAGTGTTGTGCATTGTTTATGTATTATTTCTCTAATGAAGATTAATACATTTTTTTGGCAATTTTGGCATAATCAAGTTTGTAGTATTTGTTCTTGCTATGTTACTTTCATATATGTTCCATTTTCCCCTCAGATTATATCATAAGTAGTTGTTGGATGTTTTTCTCATGAATGTATGGATTTTTTGAAGTCAAATATTGATGTATAATGCTTGTATGGACATGGAAATTAATTCCTTAAAGTTCACACTATGTATCTTTGCATCTCATCCATCGTCTCTACTTAACCTGTTTCACTTTGATTTTTGTTGCATAGATTATTAGAGATAAGCCTTGTGTATTAAAATTCCTTCTTGTTTAACTCTTTTGTCTCATATAATACAATTACTTATTAAATTGAAGAATTAGGTGATGAAGGTCGTTGTATATTTGCATTCATGTTTCTAAGAGTTAATTTTTCATCTAATTGCTATGTGTTTCCTCTAGAGGAGGGTTTGGAATCACCTCTATTCTGTGACATATTAAATATTGAGTGTGTGTTGAAGCTCTTGGAAACCTTCAAGCACTCATATAGGATGTACTAGGAACTAGTCTTTCGTCCAACCCAGGGGTTGTCTCTAGGGGGCTAATTCCACCGGTGCCATTATTAGTGATGAATTTGAAAAAAAAATCCCTAGATAATGACTACTTTTTCATTCCATTTAATAGGTTAGAAAAGGAAGTGGAGGGTTGGATCTTTCTCACCTTGGCAACTCCACATAAAGAAAATGTTTTATTAATTCCACTAGGGTTCCCGTATTTCCTCATACTAGATTTCAAGATGCCTCATACCCACTCCAATACAAGCCAGTAGAAGAACCCTCCAGTGTTTGGCCCAGAAAGAATAATATCAAGGAGGCTTTGGGAATAGAAAACATCGTTCACTCCATGTGGTTGGATCATTTTTCCATAGATATAACCAACCAACTCACAAAATACCATAATAAACCATTCTAAAACCTCTTCTAAAGTCCTAAAATATACATAAGAGCATTATTCATTGTTCAACCCATTTTTCTGAAGAGATCAAAACAAAGGAGCTCCTTTTAGCCCTCCCTCATCCACGTCTCTCATTTTTCTGGAACCTGAAGAGGTTAAAGAAATACTTGAAGATAGCCCAACAATCAGTGTTAGTAGCCTTCCTGTTAGGCCTCATACAACCACAACTCAACCATTTCTTCAACAAAGGCCTATGATAAATATCTTACCACCTCCTCCTTTGAAAAATATGGTTGTCCCTAGTTTTCCTTTTAATAGGTATTCTACTTTCGATTTAACTCGACCCATGAATGTCATGCCTCAATAGTATCTCAAAAACCTGCTAAAAGCTATTGGAGAGGATGAAATCTTTTCCCAAAAACATATAGACACTTTCTACCCCTTTGCACAAAATTAGGATGTGGACCACCTAGATGTTATTTTGAGGCTCTTTGTCCAATCAATAGAAGGGGGGGCCAAAAATTCGTTCAAATCCTTACCCAATGCTTCAATTACTACATGGGAGGAGATGGAGAATGTGTTCATGCAGAAATGGGTGAGAGAAGAGACTATGGATACATCCTCATAGAGTTTAATGCAATGAAGAAGAAAGATAATGAGGATGTTTCTGAATTCATCAAAACGTTTAACAAAATATATAGGAGTTTGTCTACAAAAATTAAACCCCCACGAGCTATTGCTATGGTGATTTTTATGGGGCTTTTGAGTTTGAATTTGGTTTTACTCTCATGGAGAGAAAATCCCTCACCCTGATCTAATTTAGATTGATGCATTTGAAGTGGAAGATGACTTCACATCCACTGGTAAAATCAAGAGGAAAATATGACTATGTTGACAGGAGGAGAGGAAAAGAGGAAGCTAGACCTTTAGGTCAAGGGAAGGAAACTAAAGAGAAAAAGTTGGAATAAATGAATAAGTTGATTAAGAGCTTGTCCAACAAGCTTGTAAAGATGGAGTTGGAAAATAAAAATTCACCCAAACAAACCCTCCTAGCCCCAAATATAAATTTCAATCCTCAATATAGGAGACCTCTGTTTCAACTTTTGTAGAGAGAAAGGAAGGAAAAATAAGATCACATTCATTCTCCCTTATACTTGGAGGATGGCCCAGAGGAGCTAATTGAAGAATCTATGGAATTTTAGGACAACTAATTTCTTCTCTCTCTAAAGAGGAGTATGAGGTTGAAGCACTTGAGGAAGAATCAGGGGAATTGAATGCTCCTTTGGATGATGGAGATATTGATGACTATTGCAGATAGTTATGAGACTTCATGCAAGAACGCCTTCGAAAGAAATATGACCTTAATTCTTCGAGAAAGAGATCTAGAGGGCTGGACCAGGGGGAAGAGGCTTCTAGCTCCAATCTTGCCAAACCACTACAAAAAGGGAAGAAGCCTCTAAATTAGCCTTCACTTAAGAATAAAGAGTCCCCCACCCCTCTCCCTCATAAACCGAGAGAGTCAAAATCAAAGAAAGTCCCCTCATCATCCCAACGAATCTGGAATAAGGTAAAAGAGGTTGATGCTATTGTCTTTGTTGATAACAATCCAATAATGTTCAATCTGCAAAAGGAATTAGAGAAAGTTAAAATTGTTGTCCCCTTGTTTGAGTTATTGAGGCAGCCAAGCTACAAAGCAAAAGTGTCACGGTTTATTGACCCACTTGTCATGACCCTTGTGCAAAACAACCTAAATCTATAAGAAGAAAGGCCCATGGACGTTTTTGGTCCCCATGTTGAAGAGAAAGACCCCTCTACAACCACCTTTTATGTGATTTTGGTAATTCATGAGCTATTGTTGCATAATTGCATGCTTGATTCAGGGGCCTCCCATAATTTGATGTCACTGTCAGTAATGGATAATTTGGATCTACAAATAATGTACCCATCAAATAATATTTACTCATTTGACTCCAAAAGAATGAAATGCTTAGGGTTGATCATAGATTTCATGGTGAATTTGGCACAGATTCCTACAAAGAGTGTAGTGATGGATATTGTGGTTGTTGACATCCCTACAAGGTTTGGGATGCTCTTATCCATATCATGGGGTTCTAAGATTGGAGGGTCCATTAAATTGGATCTGACTTATGCCACTATCCATTTTTTTGATGGACATGAACATAGGTTGTATGGAGAATCATGATTTGTGAAGACTGTCACAAAAGATCACTTTTCAAAAAATGCACCACTGCATGGGAAAGAGATAGACCTATCTTGACTATTACTAGAAGCGGATGATTTTATCTTAGAAGAGACATAGGTCAAATGTTTTTCACATCCAGGTCAAAAACCCCTGGAATGTGATAAGATTTGGAAATTTTATTTTGAAAAGGGTATTGTTGATGTCTATCAAAGGTAGCCTAATCCCTCTTTCTTTAAAACTAGAGTATGAAGCAACAAATAACGTTTCTAAATATGAGGCTCTATTGTTGGGACTGTAGGAAACCAAAAATATGAATATTGGGGGCCTCAATGTATTTTGGGACTCAGAGTTGTTGATCAGGAATATTAGGAATCAATGTCAAGCTAAACATCCACGAATAAGGACTTATCAAAATGAGGTATGTGATCCAACTGACAATTTTTTCTTGGATTTTAATATTCAATTTCAGCCCCGATAGGGCAACAGGATGGTTGATTCCTTGGTTGTATCTTCAATTAAATTTAAGCCTCCATAAAAACCATTGTTGGGGTATGAAGTTGAAGTCCAGTATAGACCCTTAGTACTAGAAAGCATCAAACATTGGAAAGCATTTGGGGATGAAGAACAAATCAAAATCTTCATGGAAGTGCTAGGGGAGCTTTCTATTATAGTGATTGACAAAGAGGATGAAGGAGGTGATAGAGGAACAACGAAAAAATTGCGAAGAAACCATTGGTGGGCACAAAATCCTATAGCTAAAAGCTAACACTATCCCCAAGGGACTAGTCCCACTGGAAAGGATTTTTAATCTGAATGATGTGGCAGCCAAGTCATCCAAGAAAGAATTGGATGAGCAAGTGGAATACCACAACATTGGCACAAACTAACACTCAAGGGTGATAAAGTTGGCAAAAGGAATCCCTGTCAGTACAAGAAGACATACCTTGACCTGTTTAAGAATTACATGGATGTATTTGCTTGGTCTTATGAGGATTTGAAAACTTTTGATGCCACCATCATCCAACACAAGATACCTTTAAAGGTAGGGGTGAAGCCCTATAAAATAAATCTTAGACATATCAATCCTTTAATACTTCCATCTATTGAAAAAGAGGTGAGGAAGTTATTACAAGATAAAATCATTGTACCTCTAAGGTACTCATATTGGGTTGTCAACTTGGTCCTAGTCAGAAAGAAAAATGGGGAACTGAGGTTGTGTATTGACTTTAGGAACCTAAACAAGGCTTCCTTGAAAGATAACTACCCCCCTACCTAATATGGACCACATTTTATAGAAGGTGGTATGGTCAACAATCATGTCTATTATGGATGGTTTCTCCAGGTACAACCAATTTGTTGTACACCTAGAAGATTAGATGAAGATGACCTTTACCACATCCTAGGGGACATTCACGTATGCAAGAATTCCCTTTGGTCTTATTAATGTTGGAGCAAAATTTTAGAGAGACATGGACATTTTTGTGTGGGAGAACAAGATAAGTTTGTGGTTATCTATTTAGATGATATCACTATTTTTTCAAAGATAGATGAAGAACAGCTTGGGCACCTAGGGCTTACATTTGAGAAATGAAGAAAGTATGGGGTTTATTTGAATCCCAAAAAGTCTCAGTTTTCTCTAAGGGAGGGGAAGTTTCTTGGATACATAGTGGAAAAAGAGGGAGTGAGGATTGACCATAAAAGTGTGGAGACCATTCACAACATTTCATTACTCCGGAATAGGAAAGAGTTTTGAGTGTTCTTGGGCAAAATAAATTTCCTGATAAGATTTGTGCCAAACTATGCTAAGATAGTGAAGGAGATCACTGAGATGCTAAAGAAGAACAAGGAGGTAAAATGGACCTTAGAAGTCTGAGAATCATTCTCGAGATCACAAATTCCTTAGATGAAGCACCTATGTTAGTTAGTCCAGGCCATTTAATACCATTTTTGATATTTTATTTTTCCTCCCCTCATATAGTGGTAGTGGTTATGTTGCATAAAAGTAACAAGGGTCATGAGCAACCTGTGATATTTTTCAGTTAAGTGTTAAGAGATGCCAAGCTGAAATATAACATATTGGATAAATAAGCTTATGCCCTAGTCGAAGACTTGAAACCTTTCGGAGTGTAAGTGTTGCAGTCAAGAATAATAGCTTATGTCCCCATAGCCTCTATGAAAGATATCCTTTTGCAGAGAAACAATGAAGGCAAGAGGGGTAGATGGATTGTCAAGATCTAAGAATATGACTTGGAAATGAAGCCCACTAATTTGATAAATGGATAGGGGCTAGCCAAGATGATGTTTGACTCTAATTGCAAAGCATTGGGAATTAATACCTTATTAGAGAGAGAAAAGTAAAACAAAAGTGAAGAGGATCAACAAGGGGTCGAAAGCCCAGCTCATAAAAGCCAAATGAAGTTTACGATATCCCACTAGTACAAACACATAGTTCATTACCTAATATTCCTAAGATGCATAATAAATTTTAACAAGGGTAAATATCGTGCCCTGAGGCTACTGGCTCGAAGACTTGTTAGTTCAAGTCGCTAGTTGTACTGGAAGGACCTTGTGGGTGTTTTTCTACTTTCCTCAGTTGAAGAAGAGATTTACAAAGTAATGGATGAATTTCATGGTTGAGCTTGTGGGGGGCACTATAGTTGGAAATATACAACACATAGAATCCTCAAGGTAGGTTTTTACTGGCCCAACATCTTTAATGAAGTCTATTCTTATGTCAGGGCCTATGAAAAGTGCCAAAGGTTCATTGAAACATAGAGATTGACTCCTTTCCCCTTAATCCCTATCCTTGTGGAAGAGACTTTACATAGTGGGGGCTGGACATTATTGGATAAGTACACCCAGCATCCAGTAGTTAGCACAAGTGGATTTCGCTGCAACTAACTATTTCACTAAGTGGGTGGACATTATCCCAGCTAGGAATGCAACTAATTTAGTTGTCATAAAATTCATCCAAGAAAACATTTTGGTCATATTTGGGTGCCCAAAGAAGTTAATCACCAATAATTCCCAAGTGTTCAAATCTGCCTATTTTTTGAGCTTCTCCTAGAAATACAACATTCTTGTGGGTCACTCTACTACCTATTACCCACAGGGGAATGGATTGGCCAAATCCTCTAATAAAACTCTTGTGGGAATCCTGAAAAAGACCATATCAAAGAATGAGGAAACTTGGGATTCACAACTGAAGTTTTCCTTGTGGGAAAACACAGTCACGCCTAGGAGGTCAATTGGTAAGACTCCATTTGAATTAGTGTAGGGGAAGGCTACCGTTTTTCCCATGCAACTAGAAATTCCAGTGGCTAAGATACTGCAAGATGTTAAGCAAGAACCCAATTATCTAACTAAGAGAATCAATAAGCTTATGAAACTTCAAGAATCCAAGGGAGAAGTAACTCAAAAATTGATCAAATACCAAGAAGAGACAAACGATATTTTTGATAAAAGGGCCAAGGACACATAGCTACAGCCTAGGGATTTGGTGCTTAGGAGGGATGTAAGAAGAGAAGACAAAGGGAAACATGGAAATTTTGATCCCTTATGATTTGGATCCTTCAAGATTGCTGAGGCAAATGGAAACAATCTCTTGCTGGAATATTTCAAGGGTGAAGTGTTTGAGCTGCCTGTAAATGGGAAATTCCTCAATTTTTACTTCTAGCACTAAGAGGTTCATTTCTCATCCATAGTACATACTGGTGAGCTAGTGTAAAATATCAGTAATACTTTTAGTTCTTCGTGTTTCCATTTTTTCTTTTATGTAACTAAATAAACTGACTCCCCAATGGAGAGAGCACACTAATCTACAGTTTCTCAATGCATTGTCCCCAATTGGAGCCGATGTTGTCACCTACTATACTTCTCTTTGCATTTATGCTTGAGAGGCCCTATTTTTCATGAGGCAGGGGAATATATTTCATCTTTCTAAAAGGGGGAACCTAACAAGAGCTTAAGTGCCAGAAGACAAGGGAGAAAATTTCAAATCAAAAGAAAATGAGAAGCTTTTAGACACCTGAAAGTCGCTCTTCTCTCTCTCTTGCCCTCTATGACACGTGGCAGAAACTAAGAGGCTCCAAAATCTCATATTGGACCTCAGGACCTTGGAATAAAGTTAAACTCAAAAATCATTCATATTCTGTGTGGATCGCCACTCATCCCTTCCTTATCGCCTTCTGGAAGCAGTTCAGAGGGCCGACTTTCTCGGATGAAAAACTTCTATGTGCCCTCAGGAGTTGACTATTCAACATTCAATTCTACGATGGAGATTAATTCTAGGGTGAGGGAGGTGAGGTTTTTCCTCCCACCATTCGAACTTCGAAGTAGGGTGGGGAATATTCCAATTGGCATATTTCACCCACTGGTGCTATGATTCACAAAAAAAGGAAAAGTTTGAAAATTTTAATAGTAACCCATTTTCTCTCCCCGACCCTCTCTTGCCTAACACTCCACCTGCAATCGCCAAATCTTGGTATGACACATGTCTTCCCTCTATGACATCATTATGATGTCACCTGACCATTTGCCCCCACTATTTATAAAAATGATTCTTCTACTTGGATTTTTAAAAACTCTGTTGTTGCTTCTCAGTGCTCCTCCTGTTTGTAGCCTGTGAAGAACATCATTTGCACACCTTGTCATACTAGCAACTCATCCTAGTGTCATTTTCATCCTAATCTGCGGTGACTAGGTAACATTCTTCCTTGTACTCAGTAATTTTCATTGGTTAGTAGTTTAAATCAAAAAATGACGGCCTCGAGGTCCTCAAAAGCCCCTAGGGCTCCAAAAACCCATGATCCCAAGCCTCCATCAAGCCTTGACCCCCTCATGGACCTAGAAGTGCAAATCATATACTCAGTTGGCTCCTACAACTTGGACAACCTTCGCGTTTACCTATTTGGAAATTATGTTAGGGGGACGACCCTTTCCAGGTGGTGGACTTAGTGTTGTACTACCAAATTTCACCCTTTGTGCATTAGTTCCCATATTTTGTATCCTAGATGGTAGCAAGCCATATAAACAAGAAGAAATACTTTATTTCCTCCCACTAGGTCAAAACCCTAGAAATCAATGTAGAGTTAATTTAGAAAGAATTGGTATACCGTTCTCCCCATTACCTTTTGAAGTTCACCCACACCACCCTAATGTATTATTTTTCTACTCTCCCAACCACTGAGCAACAATATTTGTTACAAATGATCCTAGCTCCTATGTTAGAAGCCTTTCCTATTGCTGATAGCTTCCACATCACCCTCTATGCAGAGCCCGCCCAACATATCTTGTCCATCATTAGTCACTTGCTAGGAGAAGAGGATGCAACATAGCCAACAAATCCACCTTGGGCTTCCTTAAGAAAATGCTACATCTTGGATGTGTACTTAACATCCCAACTTACTTCTTTGAAGGCATAAGATTCCAAATGCGCCACTTCTCTAGCACTTCATATTTCAAATACTACTACTTGTTGATTTATCTTTTTGTGTAATATCATGTTGAATATTTTGAATGTCTGGGCCTGAACTTTGCCTCTGAGGATGGAAGAAGAAACTAAGTCTTTGGTTGGGATGTTCTTGTTAGAAAAAGACCATACTTAGAGAAATATTCACAATTCATCTTGACCTATATCGTCATTATATATGGGGTCATTCATGGTGTGTCTCCTCCCAAGGTTCTCCCCCAGTAGAAAGAACTCCTCTAGCTCAACAAATACACTAAGTTAGGGGACTGGTATTTGCTTGAAAACCACACAGAGAATAGAATTTATGGGTGTGAGCTTACGCCCTACCACTTACATATTTTCATGCCTATAAGGATATTTTATTTAGAATTCATTAGGAAGAGTTTATATATATATATCAACTTCCTTTTTTCCCTACAAAGAAGGGAAATATGTTCAAATTGGAAATGCCTGTGGGGACTTTTGTTGTTAATGCTAGGCTAGCTTTCAAGACAGTTGAGCCCTTGCTCGAAGAGATGAAATTTGGCCTAGGAGGGATCTTGCACTATGACCCTAATGGTTTCATTTTGAAAAGGAGAGAAAAGCTAAAAGCTTAAACTTATTTACATGAGTCTAAACCTGAGGTGGAATGGAAATCTAACATTGATTCATGGCCTCTTGATATAGAGATGGAGATCGAGACTCTGACACCTAAATACAACACACAAAAGAGGCTTGTGGTCCAGATTGAAGATACCAATATGGTAGATGCACCCTCATCTAAGAAGAGTACGACTTAGGAAACAAAGGAAGAATAATTGGAAACTAGGCTAGTGGAGACTGGCCCATACCAACCAGGTTTTCATGTCTCATTGGAAGACTTGTCACAATCCACTTCTTCATCCTCTTCAAAAATAGTTATTTTAGGTATAACAGCTAGTACATCTATCACAAGTTCAAGCTAGCTTGCTGGAAAGGCCGTTGAAAAAAGAAATAAGAAAGTTAGGGAGGAGATGCAACAACAAATGGAATCTCATTTAGCCCCATATCACACCAGGCTGCTGACTACAATGGATTTGGAAAGGAGCCAAATGAATTCCCCTTGAAGCATCCCTGAGCCTAGTCTTTGCCTTCAAGTTCACAATTTAAAACCCTGGATGTGTCTTTGGATTTGGCAAGTGCTCCCCTCCTGGGAAAAATCAATTACAATAGACACGTTGGGGAAATGATGTACAGTGAGCTAAATAGGAATACCTTGACCATCACCAAGCCAAAGACACTACTGGAGAAAGTTGTAAATAGGTTGAAGCAAAAGAAAGCTAACTCCTGAGCCCTTCACATACAAAATGAAAGCTTCAAGTAGCTCGTGGTAAATCTTGGGGTGAATCTTGACTATAGATCAACTATTGAGGCTTTGCTCAATAGTTCTAAAATAAAGATTCATGAGCTAAGGCATCAGCTAAAGATTTTAGGCAGCGAGCATGTCCAATCTGAGGAGCTAGCCCAGTTTGAAGCAGAAAAAGAGACTATAGCTAATGATATCATTGACAGGAACAATGAGGTTGTAGACCTTATGTAGCACATAAATGAGCTATAGTAGAAGATTGAATCACATATATGTGCAGTCATCATTCATCATTCCTGAGGATCCCCAAAACCATATTGAACAGCTTACCAAGACCCTTACTAAACTTCAACTTTCAAAAGGTGAACTGAAAAAGGTACAAAGAGATCTAGAGGCTTCA
Organism: Pinus taeda; assembly: GCA_000404065.3. Lineage (NCBI taxonomy): Eukaryota > Viridiplantae > Streptophyta > Pinopsida > Pinales > Pinaceae > Pinus > Pinus taeda. Next base: position 26,871 of record APFE030279981.1, on the reverse strand, counting down.
TAGAACAACTTAACCCAAAAGGAGAAACAAGTAGAGGTCAACAGGACTAATGTTGAGGTCCTCAACAAGGACCTACAAGAAGCTAAACAAAATATCTCAGAGCTAAAGAGTAAGTTGAAAGGGAACATATCACTGTTGTAGGCTAAACAACTGGTGTGCGATGGAATCATTGAAGAAATAGGGAGGAACTATGAATTTATAACCATGATGCTGAGCAGAAAGTGGTGGTCAAAGACTTTGAGTACTCCATCTTATCAGCTAAGGAGGACAAAGTAAACGATTCCCAGATTTCTCAAAAGTTCATCAGGTTTGTAAATGAGATGTCATTGGGTGAACTGAGGCCTATTGATGTGGTAGATAGAGTGGGGTCCATCATGGAGATCACTAAGATGATCCGAAAGGAGGAAGTCATAGTCAAAGCTAAAGAGTGTTTGTGGGTAGTGGCAAGAAAGGTAGATGCTTTCAATGAAGAATTTGAATCTCCCATAAGGGCATGATTTCCTAGCTATTGGGAATTGGGTGAGCTAAAGCCTTGGGATCAATAAAAACATTGACTGGTTGAGACTAGGAGCAGAGCACTATCAAATGGAAGTTTGGTCTCATCACCACCACAATAAATGAAAAACATTGGTTATCTTCACGTTATTCGGTTTATTGTGGATTTATAAAACATTCTTAATAAGTAGAAGGTAAAATTCTTGTTTCTTATACCTGTGAATGTTATGTAAAATAAGTCAATGTCTACCAACCATAAGTATTCTTTTTTCTTATAGAAGATGAAAAATAGTTTATCACATGCATTTTCTATTTTTACAATATGGATAACCATAAAGAGAATGAAAATAGAAACTAATGAAATTTTTTATCAATTATCTTGGATTTGGTATTTTCATTTTCAAATTGGCTTCAGATCGACAATAGATTCTTGCAATAAACATTAAAAAATAATAATATATTTGTAGCCTTGTACTTTAGATGCACGGGTGTTCGTGACTTAAAAAGGGATGTGGCTAAGCAACTCAATTGCTTAATGAAATGTGGATGTGGTCAAAGGTAAAATGATTGTTTCTTTTACCAATGTGAATGTTGTGTGAAAGAAACCCATGTCTACCATGGATGAATCTTTTTTTTTTCTACGAATGTAATGTTGGGGTGTCAATATATTTATATTTAATCAGTCCTTAGAATTAGTGAAAAGTTTTATTTACTATACTTAAAGACATCAAACTTTTATTAATATATGATTTTTTTTATGATTTGATATTGAAAATTTAAATATTTTTGTAACCCGATTATTAAGAAAGACGTAAAGATAAAAAAATATTAATTATGTTGGTACCACATTAAAATATTATTTAAATTTAGAAAAAACCTCCATAATATTATAAATATTTGAAAAAAAATTATATGACATATTTTTCAAAAATAAATTAATTTGACAATATTTTTATTATTTTAATATAAGGTTTTGAATATGAATATAATAATTAACTAATATTTATTCATTACTATTTTTGAAAAGTAAATGGCAATTTCAAATTATTTAATAAATTGATTCAATTTTAAAATTCTATATGATGATAATGGTGGTGGCTTAACGTCAGTTAAGAACCAAACATGGGTCTATGAAACCTAAAAACAACAATCTTATATATATATAAAATATATATATATAATATATATATATATAATTAATTATAATTATAATTTTTTTAAAATTTTTATACTCATACAAAATTTAAAAATATTTCTTAAATTTAATAAAAACATACTAGTAAATTTGTAAGTAATTAAATTAATGTGAATAGTCACATTATTAACTCATCCCTAAAATAAATTCTTCTTCTCCATCGTCATAACTCTAAAATATTAAAAGAAAATCTAATTAAAAATTATAGAATTAATTCAACATAATTTAATATAACCGAAATAAAGATATTTTCCATTAGTCAATGAAGCCATTTCAGAAGAAACATTTGTTTATTAAATTAAATGTTTTTTATATTTAATATTCTTAATAAATATATTATAAATGAATATGCAAATAAGCAACATGTGAATATAATAAATAAATTTATTTCTATACAAACCCTATGGTTGGTTTTGAAATTCTCATTATAAAAAGTTTCTTTTGCATATAAGAAGTTTTAAACTATTTTTATTTTGCTTCATTTTAGACTTTTGTGATCTATACTGATTTTGATGAATTTTTTTCGGATTAATCACATCATCAAGACAAAGGTGATATCAGAAGTTTTAAACTATTTTTATTTTGCTTCATTTTAGATTTGATGAATTTTTTTCGGATTAATCACATCATCAAGACAAAGGTGATATAAGAAGTTTTAAACTATTTTTATTTTGCTTCATTTTAGACTTTTTGTGATCCATACTAATTTTGATGAATTTTTTCGGATTAATCACATCACTAAGGCAAAGGTGAAAAAATTAGCCAGTCAAAATGTTTAAATAGCAAGGATGCATCTGTTCTAGAGTTAGCGGTTAGGAAATAGCTGTTATGAATTAGCTGTTAAAAAATTAGTTTAATAAATTTATTATTATTTTGTTATGTTTTATTTTAATTTATTAATATTTTTAATTAAAATAATATTGAATTAGTTAGATTAATTTAATAATATAATAAAATTAATTATTGTAAATATATAATTAAAAATAAGTTTATATGATTATTATTAAAAAGAATATATTTAACCATTTTATTTAAATATTATTATATTAAAATAATGAGTATATTTTAATAAGAAGTTCAAAGAGATATAAAATTTACAATATAAAAATAAATAATTAATTATTAATTATTCTATTTATTGGAAAAAAAATATTATGAATGGCCCTTGTACCCTTTAGTGTGGCGAATCTTCAAGAAATTAAAAATAACCTAATAATATGTGAATCAAAACGAATCTCCCGGAAATAAAAAATAACCTAATAATATGCGAATAAAAAAACTTATACCTTTGCTGGTCACTAATCAACTTAGCAATGAAAAGTGAAGCCGCTAACTTTGTGAGTCTTTTGAATGATGAGAGGTCAGTAAGCCTTTGCAGCTATGTAATGACAATTCTATGAAGTAATTCTTCATCTTATTGAAAAAAAAATGGTTTAAAAAGATCCAAAACGCAACTTAAATTTCAGTGTAATTAAAAAATAATGACCTAATTACTTCATCTTATTGCAAAAAAAAAATGATTTAAAGAAATCCAAAATGCAACATCAATTTTAGTGTAATTTAAAAATAATGACCTGAGTGATTGTGACTTTACTCGAAGTCTTCACAAAAATGTTTGATTATTATTTATAAGTGTTATTAGTTATCACCAATTTTTTAATAATTTGACAAAGTTAGTGATTGTGATTTTACTCGATGTCTTCACAAAAATGTTTGATTAGTATTTATAAGTTTTATTAGCTATCACCAACTTTTTAATAATTTGACAAAGTTAATACATTACCAAAATCATTTTCCTATTTTATGGTATTTGTTATAGAAGGTTAACACTCATTTATCATTTTTTTTAAACATAAATTCTTGAATGATTTAGGACAGATTTGAAGTGTAAAATATATATGTTTTTTTTTTTTATAAAATTAATATTAATCATTGGTATTTTTAATGTCATTTTAATTTATGGGGGTGTAAAGTGGGGAGGTAAGGTATGATTGAATATTATCTCTTTAAGTTATAATGGCACTTCAATGATATGATGAAGGCATATTTGTGTTGGTGCTTAAGAATTTGGGAGGTTATCTTGAGTTACCCACTTGGTTTTTTGAATAAGTTTGCATTAAATCTATTTTTAATAATTATTGTTTATCTACATGGGCAAGGGAAGGATTTCAACAATTAACCTATTTTAGGCATGACTAGTGAAGAATATCATACAAATTATTTGTTGGTTTTCATGTTATGGTTATCATCATTGTTATTTTGGCTACTCTAAGTAGCATTGAGACCTCCATTGATGTTGGTTGGGATGATACAAACTTAGAATTTTCAAGAATAGTTCTACTAGGTTGAAGCTTTGTTTGTGTGAAAGTTGTCGCACTAGAAGGGTTCTTAGTGTTGGATTTTAGAGGGAAGAAAAATCCTAAAGGATACAAAGTTTATGATGAAGAAGTGAAAGTCATGATTTTTCCTACCGAAGAAACTCCACATCTTCTAACTCAAATTGAATATTTAGAATTTGCTAGAGGCTACGATTTAGAACAATTATATGGGTTTAAGCCACATATATTTCTCTATTCACAATTTTAGTAAGGAAGAACATCAATTAAATTGAGCATGAATGGTAGGCTTAGAGAAGAAAATTCATCAATGGTAGATAACAAAACTTCTAAGACTGTCACATGATTTGGACATAAATCTTGTAGGAATTGGCTACCAATTCAACTAAGAATGAAAGAAGGGCTACGGAGGAAAATGAACTACCAATTACCATATGATGTTTCCACTTAATATATACCCAAGTTAGAACAAATAGAGTAGAGACTTGTCAACACTTGTTATGAGAATATCAATGTTGAAATCATGAATTAGATATTGGATAAAAACTTCTCTTTCTAGCCCAACAATAAGTATTTTACGTAAATCAACATTTAATAGAAAATGAGGTCCGTTATTGCTTACATTACTCAACAACTTGGTTTTAGCATAAGGCTATTCTTGAAAAACTAGTTATCTATGCCAAAAATATGAGAGCCTTGTTAAATGTCTTTGGGACATGGAATAGTGAGGCAACAACAAAATCAAGAATATCATACCATAGTCATAGGCAGCCTTACTAAAACCAATGCTACATTAATTCTATGAGAACTTAGATTATGAAAATGAAGAATAGGTGCTACTTTATATGATCTTAATTCTCTTTTTAAGTTTTCTTTTATGATGAAGTATATCCTCTATTATTATAATCGATATAATATATTTATGGGCTCTTAAGAACATAAGGTATCTCTCAGGAGACATAATGCTATATTTTTTGGGCATAGGAACATCTCTAGTATTTTTATATACCTCTATACTTAGTTTCCCCTATGGAAAGCTATAGTGGGGAATAATTGTGCCTTTTACTCTATGACATTAAAAGAATTGTTTTACTAGGTACTAAAACAAAAACAAAAAATAATTATTTGAGTGATTTTTTATTTTTTTTAGAGGAATCGACAATTGGGTCAAGCTCATACTTGTACGACGTAGCATTGATTCCAACAACAAGCACTAAACCTCTAAGTGAACCCATGTATGCCCCCATGGATGGATCACAAGGATTTCAAGGGGGATTTCAACCTCTAGCCACACATTTCACAAAGACTTCATATCATGGCCATCTCCAATTGATCTTCCCTCTCGGGGGCTGTTGAATATACCTTTTATCTATTTTTAATCTAATATTAAAATTTAAAATTATTTCAATATTTAATAGAGAATATATATAAATATATATATATAGAGAGAGAAAGAGAGAGTTGAGCACATTTTTTTAATATATTCTAGTGGGTTACCCTGAGTTGTCGAGTGTTTTGAATTACATGTAGTTGGTTATGAGGTCAAGTCATCATGATGGCTACCTTTGTGAATATTATTGGGACTTACTCAATGTCCCCACTAGGTTAGGTTGCCAAAATTTACAACCAATTGGTTTCTTCAAGACGTGTATTTCATCAAACATGCACACACACACACATGAACGTTTAGAATTATTTTTAATATTTAATACATGATTTAATTTCCCTAAGGGGTTGGACGATTGGTGGACATCAAGGAAATTTTCACCATTAGGTAAGGTTCAATTCCCTTGAGAGCTTCCCTGGACACATGGGAACACTTTTAGCTGGTGGTTAAATGTTGGTTACACCCAAAGAGACCATATTAAATAGTTTTACGACTTGTTCCCATATAAGTAGATCAAAACCGACCCCCACGTCCTCATTTCGAAATAAAGGAAAAGGATCTTAGCTCAATGGTTTGGTGAAAAATATGTTTTCCTAGTTGTCTAGGTTCAAGTCTCTAGAGACATGTTGTCACTGGTCCATTTGTGGTATATGAAATAGTTGTACCTAGTGTAATAGTGGTAGTTGATACTTCAAAGTTATAGTTTCTTTAAAAGTTCTTGTTCTAGTTTTTTAAAAAGAAAGAAATGTTTTGATAAGAAAATAATTAAATTCATGCAATCATTTATATATAACATAAAAATAAATAAAAATACAAGTAATAGACATTCTAATCACTATTTTTTCCTAGCAGAAGAGCCATAAGCACATTAGTACCTCCTCTATGTAAACATGTAATCAGAAACTTAGATAAATATTTGATATTTAAATGAGCTCTTACAATATTATGTATCAAATCATTAAAAATATTAGACAATGCAATATTAGATGATGTAATAAGTGGATATACATGTGGAATAGTACTTACATTTATGGGTGGATCAGTGTCTAGAGAATCAAGATTAGTTGTTGGTGTGTGAGGAGCATGTAAGGGAGGAGGAGGATGAGGCGGAGGAGGGAGTGTACTCATATATCTCATCATTTAAATATGAAAATGATAAAATATTCAAATGATCATGTCTCACAAGTTTTCCCTCCTCAACATTAACTTTTTGGACAAAGAGTAAGATATTGGCAATATCTTGGATCAATAATATCATATCACACAGAAGGCTTACATAAATTCTCACAAGCTTGGAACCCTATGAGATTACTCTATATCATTTTCCTAAATACCACAAAAATTCATCAAATTATATCAATCTATAAAATGGTGATGAAATTAGGGATCTAATAAAATGTGGCACAAACTAGGCTTGTGTTCCTAATGTGGCTCATCAACATTGGGCATCTCGCCATTTTATGAACTAATATTTACAAAATAGTGGAAAAACAAATTAATACCATGTTCCTTAATGATCCAGATTGGATCTGTTATCACTTTGATAATTCTTTTGAAGTAAAAAGAAAGAAAAACTAAAGGTAACCACAAACCACTTTTGGGATCAGGACCTAGCCTTCCTGATGCTCGGAGAGGGCTCTTTCTTTAAAATTTAACTTTGTTTTAGTTAAGATGTTTTTAGGCTAGTTATGATTGTTCAAGGGGTTTTTGATTTGTGTTTGAGATTGGGTGGTGGGATTTGCTTAGACAGATGGATAGAATGATGTCTTTTAGACCATTGGGCTATGGAGTCAAACAATACGGAAGAAAAACTAGATTAACTCACTAAAGGGAATGTTCCAAGGGCAAGATACCGGAGTTTTTTTCAGATCTTTGAGACAGAGGGATGAAAGGTTTCACTCGGGGTGAGAGAGAAGTTAAGGGTTTTCAGACCCGGATAATGAATGAGGAATGAAGGGATAATCAAGATCAAATGGCAATTCAGAATCCTTTGACCTCAATATTCAAGAAATCAATCTACAACAAAGAGAAAATAAGAATTCTTTAATTTAGATATCAACAAAAAACATTTAAATGTAATACTGTTAAGACATAGTATAATTAAACAAGTTCTGAAGTATTATTCCAACCATAACATTTAGATTTATAAACACATTAAAGATTATAAATAAATTTGAGAAAAATAATAATAACACATGAAAATACTTGTCTGAAATTCTCTCAACACATGAATCCTTGGAAATATCTGATCTTTATTTATCAATCAAGCTTGCTGGCTCAACAAATGATAGAACAATATTCTAGGTCTTCTAATCAAAAGGTTTATAGAAATGTCTAACATAATCCACACTTAATACTTTGAATTATGAAGTATTTATACGAAAGGATTTACAAAAACATCTCAAACTGTATTGAGAATTAATTTAGGAGAAAGAAATATCTTCATGAAAGAAGATAGAGACAGCTATTGAACTACTTCATGATGTCCCTTTTATTTTGGTTTCGCTGGCTTTGATCTTTTATCCTTTAATCTACTTTGTTCCTTGATCTTTCACGCTATATGCTTCATTTACTTTACCCTTTCATCTGATACACTTTCATCTAACACACTTTCACTTTGCTAATTTGTCCACATCCTTTTACCATAATTTTTTACTTTTACTATACATTAACCTTTTTACTGCATATTTCTATAATAAATTAGTTAATTTCTCCCATGTTTCAGCATCAGGTAGTTGGATTTTTAGCATCTTTCTATATGCTTCATTTGCCTCTATGTATCTGGAAAAGGTAGGCTTGTTGATAAACAAGTGTTTTACCTTATGCTCGAGGTAAAACAAGTTTTCAAATGTCTGGTAGAGTACTTTGCCAATTGGTAATGCCTTCATTGATGATGTATTTACCTGATCTTTTGCTACCTCTCTAATTTTTTTGTTATAATCCTCCTATGTCATCAGTTTATCATTTATCACTAAGGAAGTGGGTAATTCCTTTTCTCTCAATATCTGCAACTTAGCCATAAATCCGTCAATGGATAGTTGTATATTCTGACACCTATCACCCAAGTTTTGCATCAAGTTCCTCTTGGAGAGGACCTTTTTGACCTCTAGAATTGCCTCTGTTCTGTCCTCTATTTCCAATTCCTATAGCTCATATTATTCTTGGTGTTAAGGAATTGGATAATTCTAGCGACCTCTTATGGCATTTGCCCTAATTCTTCTTCTACTTTCTGGATGGCCTCTGTAGCTAGTTTTATAAAATCTATTTGCTCAAAAATTACTTGAATAGATGCCCAAATATCATTGACAGAGTCAATGACATTGGCCCATAGTCATTCCTTAGCCTGCCCAAGGGGTTCTTTCACTGTTAAGTCCTTCTCCACGGTTTTCAATCTTTCACTCATCCTGATAGCATTTTGCACTTCGTTTTTGTGCATGATTGTGGCAATCTTGTAATTAGTTTCCAAGATTGTCACTTTCTCTTTGAGCCTATTCATCTTTGTGGTTTGTATGGACATTTATTCCATAGATTTAACCAATTTTCCTGCTTCTTCACCTAATGTACCTGTTGTTGATATAGATGTTGTAGAAGCCGATAGTGTTGTGGCCAGTGGAGCTGTGGGAGCCAATGAGGCTACCAATGTGGAAGGAACAACCATGGTAACTGTTGGGATGATATTTACTAAGGTAGTTCCAAGATCAGTTTGTTTTAATTAGATTAAGTTGTCCAATTCCTTTCCTGTCTCCCTCAACTAATCATTGAGTTTAAGGACTAATTCCATCAACTCTTCATGCTTTGTTTGGCTTTCCAACTCTTTCTTTGTTTGGGGGTGATGTAGTTGAGGTATCTTCAACTGTTTCTTGAGGGTTGTAATGTCATCATTCTTCTTTTTGATTAATCATTCTGTAGCCTTGATGTATTTGAGATCATGTCCCAATTCAATTACCAAGTCTTCCAAAGACTTGATTTTGGTGTCTTTGACCTGTGAGGAGGCCTTTTCAAACTAATACTGGGCTGAAATGTTATTCAGTGAATTCTGCAACTGATGTGCAGCCATGGCCTTTCCTGTAAGGGTGGAGTAAATCATATCTCCACCTGGCTTGTGAAATTCAATCTGCTCAATGGGATGAATATCCCTTGCCAATACTTCAAAGTCTATCTTCTTGAAATCTACTGATGATCTCGGCTGTTGTACAGTTGGCTTTATGAAGGACATTTGCATATTTCCTTGATGTCAAAATCTGATATCAACCTACTTTGATTAGGGTGTGTAAGCTTGGAATACTGTGCATAGGATTCCACCTTCAGTTTCTCATTTGTCATTTTAATCTCCTTGAACATGTCCTTAATGTCCCTATCTCTATGAGGAAGCTTATTGAATGAGGAGACTTCTACATTGAGTTGCCTTTCTAAAATTTGAGTTTTTGATGTAGATGGCTCCTGTGTTTCTCCAGATGGTGTTGCGCCTTTGGTCATGTCTAACCCATCATTAGTTATTTCTACCGAGCCTTCTGTGTCTTCCTGTTCTGAAATAGGATTGAGCCTAGGCCTTTTACTCTGGATAGCTTCATACTATAAATTGGAAGTGTCCATACCTGAGCTGGAGCCTTCCTCTCCATTCCTTTTAGGATTCTTTTCCTCATTCTGAGGAGTCTGCAAAACAGGAGGGGTACTCACGGTTCCTTCTTGCTCTGGTACCTACAGGAACGAGATTTCATCAAGTTGTTTCTCTAAATGAAACAAGGTATTTTCAACATCTACTTGTCTACTATCCCACTCTATGAGAGTGTTTTCCAACCACTCATATTGGTTGAAATATCTCTCTATTTCTAGTATAGGGTGATGAATGTAAGGTCCCAATTTGACCCTTTTTCTTAGTTTGGTTATAAACCCTTGAGGGTCATACCTCCACATGAAACTCTTATTAAACTTCTTTTGTTGCAGAATTTGATCTGCTTCCTCTCTTGCCTCTCTAGTATTGCAAAAAAAAGGGCCTAACTAGTTTGTTATCTTGAACTGAGTCCTTTTCTTGGCTGAGACAAAGTTGATATCATCATAGTTCATTATCTGCCTATAATATTCTAGAGCAAATAACCTCATGGGGAGGTATTTGGGTATTTTGTACGGGGCAAGTTTGCAACCATAGATTCTTATCTCGATGTGATTTTGGTAAAGGTACCAATCTCTGGCCTTACTTTGTTTGGACAACTGCAACACTCTTTTGATTTCTTGGCTTTTTTTGGGTGGAGGGCTTCCTGTCAGCACGGTCATGACTAGATGGACAAAAGAGTCAATGAAGTCTGTGTAGGTGTATGATGATGAATACTTATGGAATAATGGTGTCCAAAATATAACAGGCTTGGGGTGGCCTTTAGTATTTAGCTTCTGGATGATGAGGAGAAATTTGTGTGATTGATAATACAAAAATATGTGCTAAAGTATAGACGAGTACTTGAACACTCTCTCATTGTGCATTATGGTAAATTGTTCATGCATCTTTTTAGCTATGAACTGGGCGTAATTTTACAAAGTAGCAGGAGGCTTTCCTGGGGTGAAAATGGACATGGAGGCTAGGATGAGCTCATCAATGTACTCATCTGTGGTATAGCCCAAAATACATGATATCATGGTTATAATTTTCTTGCCCCTTTCAGAGAAAATGGCAGAAAAATATGGAGGGGCATTTGTAGGAATCTGTTGCTCCTCTATAATGAAAGTTTGGAATATATGGGCCAGTCTAAATGGACTCAATTTGGTGTACTGGTCTAACAAATCCCCAATGGAGAGTGGGGTTAGGTTCGGACTTGGTCGGACTTGCAACATTTCATTGATTAACTTAGGTGTAACAGTAAACAAGCCTCTTTTGTCTCGGGACATTATAGCTCTCTCAATGGGAATGTAACAAGCATGGCATAGATGACCAATCTCAGTAAAGACATGTACTTGTGGAAACTCGTATTTGGGCAAATTGTACTCCCAAAGGCCAATGTCATCAGTATTGTTTAGATATATGTCCTAACTCCAACAATGAATTTTGAGCAGGAGTGTATAGGCACTTATGTCTTTGATTTGAAAATTCATATCTGCTAGGGGAAGGTGGTCAAGGTCTAAATGGGGGGTTGTCACTAGTCTAACATCCATGGCGACGAGGGTAGCCATAATTCAGTTCTTGTGGATTTGAATTTGACTTATATCGGTTTATATCAAAGGTTTTAAGGTAATTTGGAAGCTTTCAGAACGGTTTGGGTATTTTAGTTAGGTACACACTTTAATTTTAAAGTAATTTCAACTAATTTTACTTAATTAAAACACTTTAAATACTGAACGTTTTCAAATTGAAACGGTGTCTGGTAATTTCTCTTCAAATACCTGGAATTTGGGTGAATTAACTTAAAATTGGTGTTCTCGGCAACTACAAAAGATTGAATGGGCTCTGGTACGGACTGAGAGCTTGATTAGGGTCTCTGCAACTTCTTCAGGAGTGAAATTGAGGTAAACTAGTAATTTTAGGGTTTGAAGATGTCGCAATGGCTTGTAGAGGTTTACAAAGAAATTGATCGAAAAGGAAAAATAGGGCTTCTCAGCCTTTTTATTGAACAACAGTTATTTTTTTGGTAGGTGAATTATGAATGAATAGTGAGTAGTTTTTCAGGTTGGGCAGGTAGGTAGTTTCCCAAGCCATCACACTACTTTATCAAGGAGGCAGTTTTTTGGTGAGGTCACCGGATCTACCTTACTGCTTGACACGTAGTGTTATACGGGAATAGTGTCCACACATATGCTACTATTCCCACTAAGATGGGTGGCTATCTTAAAAACAAACAATCAAAGTCTACTATTGATTCCTTTTATGAAAATAGATGAGAGGAGAATCAAGAGGGCCAACTTGAGTCTTGCACTCGATTCCCTCTCCTTCTTGATAGAGTTTTGTTGCTCGCTCTTTGTCTACTCAGCTTCAAACGGACCTGTAGAATCACAGAAACACACTACTATGCAAGAAACAAGGATCTAAATTCATAAATAATGCAGGATCATATGTACATTAACCATATACAAGCATATATAAACAAGTACACCAGGATATGGAAGGAAACAAGAATAGCTTTATTCAGATAAAAAGTAACAAGAGGATTACAACCATGAGTAGCTCTGACCCAGCATCATCCTCCAGCTAAGAAACCCTTCTTTCACCTCAAGCAAAGTAAAATCACCCGACACTGTGAATGTACACCATAATACCAACAACACTTCTCTATAAGTTACAAAATTCCAGGCTTTTTCCTCTGGATCTCTGGGATGAGAGATCCATATATAGATTTTTGCAAAGGTGTGAGTCAACTCTGGGTTTTTGATTAGTGTCCTCTCTCTGATAGTTCTTGGTTCCACTTGGAGATTTCATTGATCTCTTACTCATCCTTGAGCGAATTTTGAGAGGCAAGTGTCATATGAGAAGTTTCTAGAAGATTCCCTGATCATCCACTTAGCAAACTGTCTCCACCACTTGTCTATTCTCATCCATCGCACCCTGTAGAAGGACTTTTCAGTATGCATCGCACCTCCCATGTGTATTAGGTGCTATGCATCGCACTCTCTGCACTGGGCATTCAGTATGGTCTAGTTTTTACCATTTCTAAGCAGTTTTTAGTGGAGAACTTCTGGGAGATGATGTAATCAGTTGACCTTGTTCCTTTAGGCAGTGAAGCAACCCTTTTAGAGACTTAAGAGCCCTCAGTTTATGGAAATTTATTATTGGGGTTGAAGTGCCCAAAAATGTCTATAACAGTTGCCCCCCTAAAGCATGAGGTCGTTAATCTTTGATGTCTGGTGAAATGCTTTACTATGAGGATCTGAAGTTTTTCTGAGCTTGGAGGTGACTTGTAATAAGATACAATACAATACATTATTTGACAAAATTTTTTCATGATCTAACTGAGGCAAGCATTCCCATGCTTAGCTTTATAAACTCATTTTCAAGTACATAGGAGAGACGATCGTCTGTGTGATAGACTGATGATATGGACACATCATCCTTTGATTTGGATGATCAGCTGTTCGGCAATGATGTACACTGGATGTTTTTATATCCCTGAATATATCACAGCCCGGATGGATGAAACTAGATCCGGGGTCTTGAAACTTGGCCAATCTTCACTTGGAGTACAAGTCGATCCATGTGAAAACTGTTTTGGAGTCGAACATGGAAAGACATCGCTTGATTACCAGCCAATGATGTAAGCTGTTAACAGGCGTGAGAGGAATCACCAATAATGACAATGACCCTCAAGGTACTATAGTAGAATTCACGTGGTGTGAAAAGGGACTTGGAGTCGAACACCACGTAAAATCTCTTGGTTGAAGGCCATTGATTTAACCCTGTCGCCGAAAGTGAGAAACTTGCCATTGAGGCATGCAAGCTTCAAAGTAATGAAAGGGTTGTTCCTAAGTCAACTTCTTGGATAATGAGCTGATGTCAACAAGAAGCGACCCGTCACAGGAGGGCCTTAATGAATCCCACATCAATGACACGAAACGAAGCGAATGATTTTTGAGGTGAAAACAAACTGACGATACAGGGTTCAAGGTGGCGGTCATGAAGGAATGAAGCATGAATGTATTGCAGTGGGTGAGACACGGGTGAATTGTCTGAATGACTTCTCTTGAACATATCGACGACACTGATGATGGATTGGTAGCGTTAACCCCAAATATGGATGGTGTGACAAACCAATGGTGATGACCAGTGAACGGAACAACCCAACTCGGCATGGATGTGGAAGGAAAGTGTCATGTTCAAGAGCGACTTGCTACCAATAAAGTTTCTTCAAGTTTTCTTCCCAATTTTCCCCAGTCATTGCTGACCAGTACCTCTTTATTTTTGTCAAGCTTGAGGAGGATAACATATGCTTGTTCTATAATCCTCCCTTCGGGTGAACCTGTCGCTATATTTTAGCGAGCCTAGCGACAATGAAACTCGTTCTCGTCCATTTGGATGAGTTTGTCGCTATTACGTTTTAACGAGTTTAACGAAAAAGATAACTTGGTCCCTTTCAATTTTAGAGAGTCTGAAAGGAACGGAAAGGAGACTCCAATGATTCTTTTTCGTCATATAATCCCTTATGTCCGAAAAGCGTAAAATAATACAAAAGAGATGAATTTTCAATAGTTTTAACAAGCCGAACAAGACAAGCGCTCGATCTTTTTGTGTAATAATCCCTCAGGTCCAAAAAGATTAAAATCTAGAGGAGGGATAGCACTTCCGATGACATTAACGAGCCGGAGAGGCCAATTTGTCGACAATATTTTTATATTTTACGATTCAGGTGAAAAGAGCTTAAAGAAGATTCGTTTTTGAGGAACGAGTGATGGTTTTGGGTAGAAGCTAATTCCAGGTAAGATTTGGAATTTTCCAATCATGGCAGTGTCACAAGGATGGATAACAAAATCACTCTTCGCAGATGTTCCTTGAAGGGGTAAACAATCATATGGGGGGAATGATCGGCTAAAACCAGAGTGGAGGTGATGGTGAGAGCACGACCAAGGCTCAAAAGCTGGCGATAAGGCATTCACAATGATTATTTACTGATTCATTTTTTAATGAGCTTAAACGCTGGCGGAAACATTTGCTCATGACTTATGTTTATTTTTTAACGAGCTTGAACTATGCGTTAAAACTGCTCATGGAGGGTTTATTTTTTAATGAGCTTGAACTCTGTGACAACATTTCTCGCCAGTCGTATGATAAGAATGTCTCATTCGAGATGCTATTTTGAAGTGGCTTACATCTCTCAAGCTTTGCCACGGATCCCTTCTTTATGCAAGTTAGGAAATGACTAGCCTTATGGGTTTAAAGGGTTAGAGGTCCTACAAATTGAAAAAATAAATAGCCGCTCCTCACTTGCATGCGGAAAGGTTTGCATGCCCCCAAATATAGCGAAAAATTTCCAGGTTACCAAGAAAGTTCTATCTGCGTAGCAGATAAAATGCATCCTCGGTGATGTCTATCGAAATAGACAAAGGTGAATGGCGCAGATGCATTCCACTCACATAACTTTAACGAAGGTATCTTATTCTAGCCTAATTCCATTTTCCTGTAAGGATGGGTTCGTCAGACTAGTTATATATCCTCTGCGGAAACCTACTCTATACCCAAGGTTTTCCTGCCGAAACAGACCAGGGTGCATGCCCCCTGGGTTTCAGTCACATCTTCCTGGATTACTCGCGCTCATCAGGTGGACGGACTGGAGATCGATGAGACATTCCTTCCGTGAAAAGACCATTTAGGGATGGAATTTGACTATTTGCGATGTGTGAACCGGGGAATGACATTTGGTCCATGAGCTTGAACATTCTGCTTTCGTGTGGAAAACACATTACTCTAAAGAGTGAGGAGACGATGGCTCCCATGCAATAAATATAGTCACGTCCAAGGAGTAGATTATAATCCAAGGGTCCTTGAACTAGCATCATGTTCATGTGAACTGTTTTCCTTCTCAAAGTAATGGGCACATTTGGAAGGATCCCTAAAGGTCGTCTGGTTCCTTTGTCGAAGCCTTTTAGATTTCTCATTTTAGGCAAAAGCAATGGCGAACCAAGCGCTTTCCAAGAAGTTGAGGAAAGGATACTCACAGAAGCCCCTTCATCAATGATGGTACCAACCATGACCATTCTCTAAGCTTGTACAATGATTATGAATGGTACACTAGCTGGTAAATGGGGTCTGCCTAGTATATTGCAGTCGAAGGAAACAACTAGGTTGCTTGGTGGTGGGACCGAATAGACGGCCGGATATGACTCTGATGAACTTCCTTCTTGTGATAAAGGAACGGGAGGACTGCCCCCAAGTTCATCAGAGTCTGTGTTGACGAAAATAATTTGAACGGTGTCATTCTCTTTCTCTTTAGTGACAGTATCATTCGAAGATGAACACTCTGAAGGCAAGACCGGGTCAACTTCCGTATCGACCTTTGAATTTCGTCTAGTACGGATTCAGAGGGTTCATTTTCAATGATAGACGCTTCGACCGACCACAATGATGGGCCAACCGGATTTTCAACCGGTGGAGGACTTGGCAAGAGTTTTTTCATATCCAGGAGGAAGTTGTAGCGGTGAAACCGGACGATCATCCAAAACTCTTTTAGCCTCATCAAGGAAGGGACAACAGTGGACGACATGATTGCCTTCACACAACTTACAAGGAAATCTGGGATTCCTTTTCTGTCCATGTGCTTCACTTTCACTGGTTGATGGTGAGCATTCAACATGATCACCAGAGGTTGATGCCACCTCATTGTGCAAACAAGGAGACCAGTCCCTTACGATCCGAAGGATGCAGGGACAATCTCGGTGATAGCGGTCTCCATTGCAAAGGACATAAGGAGATTTAGGTTTCGATGGTGCGGTGTGAGGATTTTCGCTAGATGATGCTTGGTTTCCCCCTTTCGATTTTGGTTCCTTTTTCTTCTTTTCCTTTTTCTCTTTCTGCTTCTTCTTCTTCTCAGTTACTTTATATTTAGATTTATCGGCTTTATCAAGTGAAGAGGAAGGATGAGAGGGAGAATCATATGAAGTAGAAGGTTGGGAGGCAACTCTAGTATCATCTAGTTGGTGATTTGACTGTTCAGGAATTATGGGATTCTAAACGACAGAGGTAGAGAAGATCCAGACAAGCAAACCAATTGTCAATCCTGGAAGTGACAAAGTGGCCATATGGGGTGCACCGACATCTCCCCAAGAGGAGAAGAGACTAGGATTTCCTCCAAGGGGACATCCTTGGTTGGTAGACTCCATTTTCTCAACCTGAAGATCAACGGGTGAATTTGTGATTTTATTCCGATTAAAATAAATTTAGACGCTTTGACACAACTTGTTTTCTCAATTTTAAAGAGTTGAGAAAAAACAAAATATGACTCTAGTCACCTTCAATTTCTACTGAGCCTGAAGTGACAAGTGCTCAGAGGACCTTTTCCTTTAAGGAGTCTGAAAAGGAGCAAAATGGAATTCTCTGGAGATCTAGGCAGAGAGGATTACCAAACCAATCACAAAGCTGCAGAATACTTTTGACGGTACGACAGTCAATCTTCCTGAATGCTGTGTTCAGTGCATTGCGATTGATAGGGCGGCAGACACGACTTCCTAAGGATAAAGGATGCAGCCTATTGTGGTCTCCCAATATATATTCGATGGTACGTGGGAGCACAAGTCCATACTGGCACTTGCCGTCTCAGAGTGGAGGAATCACCCAACCAACACTGAAAAAACAGTTACCAGGTCTTACGACACAGGAATACATCTCTAGCCTAGACCTCTAGATGTTGTGCGTTAAGTTCCAAAGCGTTATTAGATTCATTGAATTTATTTTAAGTTGACCTTGCTTAACAATTTGCCTTTCATGTTCACCACGTGATGTGTATATAATTCCTAAAATGCAGACTAAGATGATAAACAAATGTTTAATCTTCTTTTAGCAATGAAAATCCTAGCTACTAAGGAAAGAAAGTCAAGAATTTTTTCTTCACAGAGCACACGCTAAATGCACAGTCCTAAATCAAACCAAGTTGTCGAAATGCAAATGCACATGCATGTATTTGTTTTCAGCTTCCTTAATGTGAATGATGTTAAGAAAGCTATGTGCAAATCTGAATTACTTTTAAAGCAACAATACTCAACAAAATTCTTTTTCAAAATGAAGTGAAAGCAAGAGAGACACTTTGCGATTTTGAAATGAAAATTGCTTTTCGACACTTTAAAACTACTAATTCAAATCCTATGCAACAGTAACTGTACAGTCGACTATCAAGATTGCTTCCTAAAACTGAAAATGATAGCTACGACACTTTTAGATCTAGAGACAACAGTTCGAGTATGCTACTTTTTTGCAAAAGAGAACTAAAAATGACGCACAATACATAAAAACATTTATAGTTATTTTCACTAAGGAGGCGGAATAATGCAAGAGAAGGGGGTTTCACAGCAGTACACTGACTACAGACAGTAAAACTCTTAAATAGGACTAAAAACAGTGAGAAAAATCCACAGTCTGAGGGTAAAGTTAACCCTCCCTGACCATCGCACCTGTTACACAGTGAAATCAGTATGCAGCGCACCTACTGCACTCAAAAAGTGCGATACATACAGACTGCCTTGAAGGCAGGGTGCGATGGTAGTAGTGCGAGACTTGAAACAGGATTTCACTCACAGTTTTCAATCTAGTTCAGGTGTTTAGGCCGAATAAGTAAAGATCAGTGTATGTAAAACACAGGGGTGATCTAAGAGGTTACTAGAGCCACCACTTAGGGCAATCAGATTACTTGTAGATCTATTATTTAATTCATAAACAAAACACAGAGATAGACTGAAGCAACATTGATCTACTTTGCATTTGTATAACAAATGCAGTTTGAAGGCTAGCCGGCTTGACTTCAGGCTCCCTCTGTAAGTTTATAAAAGAAACAATGATAGATAGGCTAACAAGTAATCTAGTCGCTCCCCAGTGCAGTCACCATTTTGTTATCTGGGAATAGTGTCCACTCGGATGCTGCTATTCCCACTAAGATGGGTGGCTATCTTAGAGACAAACAATTAAAGTCTACTATTTTTTCTTTTATGAAAATAGACGAGAGGAGAACCAAGAAGACCAACCTGAGTCTTGTGTTTGATTTCCTGTCCTTCTTGATAGAGCTTCACCACTTCTTCTTTGTTTTCCCAGCTTCAAAAAGAACCTGTGGAATCACAGCAACATACTACTATCGAAGAAACAAAGATCTATATTCATAAATAACACAAGATCAGATGTGTGTTAACCATATAAATGCATATATAAAAAAGTACACAAGAATATGGAAGAAAACAAGAATAGCGTTATTAAGATGAAAAGTAGTAAGAGGATTATAAACATATGTTCTCACCCAGCATCATCCTCCAGCTAGGAAGCCCTTCTTCACCTCAAGCAAAGCTTAGATCACCCAACACTATGAATGTACACCAGAAAACCAACGTCACTTCTCTATAAGATACGAAATTCCAGCCTTTGGATCTCTGTGATGAGGGATCCATATATAGATGATTACAGAGAGGTGAGTCATCTTTTGGGATCTTGATTAGTGTCTTCTCTCTGATAGTTCCTACTTCCACTT
>APFE030279974.1:616191-632947 GCA_000404065.3 Pinus taeda | reverse complement strand
AGGCGAAACAAGCGTCAATGTGAAGCTTATAAAAAATTGATTCTAACCAAGCAATCAAAACAAGAATCGAAAGAAAACTAAAAATTAACAGAAGCGTAGGGCAATCAACTAAAATAAAAATCCAAAAAGGGCGCTTAGCCAAAATTTTTATAGAAAGGGTCCCCATTATTTGAGTTGAGCAAGTCAAAATGGGGGGTTGTGTTTTTACCACAACAGTATGCTACCATTCTAAAGTATTTCATGAGGTGATTCTAAACTATCCTACGTACCATAAGGAGATCTATTGCCTGGTGCAAGTTGTGAAAACATGGAACCACTATTCGATGGTAAAGGAGATGGTAATCCACACAAAACGCCAGCCACCATAATACCTACTGGTCCAAATTAAGTTACAACACACCAGACATTACAAGTGGATAGGGTTTCTACAAATAGTTTCACTTAGTGATCAAGTACATGAATGGAAGAACAAAATATTTGCCCAACATGCTTTCAAGGCCACCCATATCAAATATCATAACTTTAAGAACTTGTATGCACATGGAGCCATTCACTAATGATGCATACAAAAACTAGGCATATTCAAAGTATGAGGACTTTAAGGAGTTGTTTCAGTAGTTGCAAAGCTAGAGTCCTGTGCACAATGGCGACAACACAAATTGACTACCATTTATAGGATCAATTACTCTACATGTTGGATAATTTATGTGTTCTTAAAGGCGAGCAACTACAACTCATTAGAGAGGCTCATGCCTCCAAGGTTACAAGGCACTTTGGTGTAGTTGAAACAGTGGCCAACTTGTAGAGGTATGTGTATTGGCCCATGGTGCAAGAAAAAGTAACTAGGTTCATCAAAGGATACATGCTTTGTTGTACTAGCAAGCTTAGTAACAAGAAACATAGTCTATATCATCCCTTACCTATACCCACTCGTCCTTGGAAAATCATTTCTATGGACTTTGTGGTATGTTTACCAACAACTAAGAAGGGACATGATTAGTTATTAGTGGTAGTTGACAAGTTCAACAAGATGTGTGTTCTAATGCCCTATAAAATGACCATAAGAAGCAATGAACTCGTTCTTTGGACAAGTTTGGATGCACTTTGGGATACCAAGGAGCATAATTTCAAAAAGGGACATGTGATTTCTCAATGCATTTTGAACTACATTTTTGGAGAGTATGGACACAAAATTAAAGAGGTATACAACATTCCATCCACAGATAGATGGGAAAACAAAATAATCAATGGGACTTTCTAGTGACTTTTGAGGGGTTACAATCAAAATCATTTGAAAACTTGGGATAAAAATATGGTATATATACAAGACTTTTATAACATAGTAGTCCACACTTATACTAGTAAGTCCCCATTTGAAACTTGTTTTGGATATTTTCCACAATCACCTTTAGATATTGAATATGGACAACATGTAGGAGTGAGGGAGGATCTTATGAGGGATGGCTTAAGGGAAGAAAAAAATGTTGAGAATCTCAAGAAAATCCATCTGTAGGTACAAGAGGCACTACAAAAGTCACAAAAAAATTATAAGGCCATGCATGATAAACACATAACAAGGGAGTCCCTTTAAAGTAGGAGACAAAGTATGCTACAATTGAACAAGGAATGGCTACAGAGTCTTGATAAGAATATCAAGGCTTTGTATTATGGTTCCTTTGAGCTACTGTAGAAGGTGGGAGATGATGCCTATAGACTCGATCTACCCCCATACATGCGCATTTACTCAATGGTGAATGTAGAGAAACGGAAACTCTATGAGCCTTCCATGCTACATTGAGAAGAGGAAGAGGTCCTACCCTTTGTAGATGATTTGACACTAGATGCTTAGATAGAGTTGACTGATGATACAATTTTGTAAAATTTCAGAACTAAAAGACAAGGACAACATGACCTTTGGAATATTAAGTTGAAAGGACATCTTCCAGAAAAGGCTAGATGATACACCTGAGAGGAGGTGGAGGAATTCAGTAAAATATTTTGGGGACCAAAAGCCTCCCAAAATGGGGAGGTGTGATATGGAATGGATCATTATATTATTTTTCATCTATCTTGATGTTTTTCAATTGGAAAATGTGGAGGAATAAGCTCAATGGATTATTTTTACTAGTGGGTTGTGATATAACTGGGCCACTTGGAAGAAAAGGGATTACATTATGTTCAAGTGCATTTTATTCCATA
The DNA here is from genome assembly GCA_000404065.3 of Pinus taeda. Classification (NCBI taxonomy): domain Eukaryota; kingdom Viridiplantae; phylum Streptophyta; class Pinopsida; order Pinales; family Pinaceae; genus Pinus; species Pinus taeda. The sequence continues at coordinate 630,748 of APFE030279974.1, read as the reverse complement.
GATGAGTAGAGTATCCAATAGTGGATAGGGATAGAGAAAATTGACAACATGTGTGCATTGTAGCAACCCACGAGCCACAGATCTCACTTCTTTGTACTTGCATCCATTTTCCATCCAAAGGAAGAGAGCGGGATTGCCTCACCTTCCAACTAGGTTTTCGCTCGAAACAATTTCATTGGCTATTTGTGTCAATTGTGATTTGTGATTTTATTTTTTTGTTCTTTATTTTCTGCATATTGTATCTATTGCATGCATAAGAATAACACAATAATTAGCGAATCCATAAATATAAGGAGAAATTAACCCTCATAGAGAAGATGTTAGATTTTATGTATAATTTCATTATATCTATTTTGACGAACTGTACATTGGAATATCCACGGTAAATTATGGATCATTATTCCATCAACTGGTTGAGATAAGTGTAAAATTAAAGAAAGATCAACAATAGGTGCAACAATTGAGTCAGTAGGAATAGATCAACCAAACATATGCAATACTAAAACAAGAATTTGATAAATTCAAATAAATAAGGGAGAACTTGGAGATAACAGCTAATTAGGTGACAATCATGTCAATCATTTTAAATAATCGACCAAATTATTTTTCCATGACAATCAGGGAAATCAAGGTACCATAAGGCTTAATCAAAGACCTAATTGATGAGGAACAAATGAAATTGGAGTTCTAAGCAAGATAAGCCATGTTGACATAAATTATTGTAGAAAGGGAGGTTGAAGAAGCTTCGATCCAAGAGGAGAGACAATGGTTAAGAGAAAGGAAGTGGTCACAATCTAAAGAAAATAAAACCATGGACCAAGCACAAAACTTAGAAAAACAATGCAATCCCGACCTACAAGAAGTACAAAAAGTTGCATTGACACAAAATTTAGAGTACCTAGCCAAGATTACTTTTGCAAGGGTGCAAGCTCAACACATTCTTGATGAATGGTCAACCAGCGACCAATAGTTGCAGAGGATTGCAACGTATATACACAAGATAGCCGCATGTCACCCATAGGAACTAACTCCTTAATGAACATATATTTGGCCTCTCCCGTCTAAACAAGATTTCAATTTTTTTCACCTACAATCTTTGAGTCAAATTTTCTATCTACAAGTTGACATTCAGATTCTACGAAAATAGAGGTAGAAGGAGTGTAGTGAAAAACACATCAAAGGAAATAGAAAGGCGTCAAACCATTTAGAAGAGATGTACCCTCTTACACATATCCTAAGATTATTTTTGAAGAAGTACAAAGTACATAGTATTGACATCAACTTCAATTGTAGTGGCATCAACATGAAAAGAACAACCAAGAACTCAAGAATCTTAGCACACATAAGCATAAGACTTATCAAGTTAAAAAATTTGTACTGTCATCTCTCTCCCATTTTTTTTATTGTAATCCTCATCTTCCACTTGCTTGGGAGAAGCAAGGAATTCAATCAAGGGGAGATGTTGGAAGGGCTAGTCAACTTAGTCAATTAGACCTGATAATCAAACCTCGTTAATTGTTAAGTCAAATATAAGTCGGTCAACTATGCAAATTGAGTTCACTGATCAAGTCAAAATGTAAGTCAATTGATCAGGGACATTGGGTTGACCAACCAAGGTAGTTAGATAATTATAACTACCATATAATAGAAACATCTAGTCTAAATATTTCATTGATGTAACATAAAGTAGAGAAAAATTTGAGAGAATTATTGAAAGAGTTTTGATATAGGAATAAAGTATTTATTTACTGATCTCCCATAGCTTGTGTTCTCTTTCCTCTCTCTCTCTCTCTCTATATATATATATATATATATAATTGCGGATGTACTACTAGTAATTGCTTACAACACACGTTAAACATTACATCTCAAAATATTCTATTATTTTGTTTTCTTCATTTTTAATATCTTTATACCATTTCTTTTGTATTTAGATTAGAAATATATGCACCTAACTCAAAACGTATGTATTTCTATATATAACCATATTATGTCATGTTGATTTTAAAGATCAACTTACAATTAACGTAACATCTTAATTTATATTCAGTAAATAAACAAAACATATCATTTTTACATTATAATTTGGATAATATCATACCCAAATTTTGCCTAAACTATGTCTATATTTACATCAAATTAACTTATTAATTGTGCATATTTTAGAATTTATTTTTAAATCCCATGTCAGGTCATATTCTATATAGATTTAAAATTTCATAAAATAGTTTTTTAATAAAATATTTGGATTATTGTTCTTAATCTCCTATTTTTTTATAATTATTTATTATTATATTTTATTAAAAATATAATTATTAACAATATATTGTTTTGGAATAAGATTCTGAATTTATTTATTATTAATAATCAATATGTGGATGATAAAATTTAATATCCACAAAATATTTATGATATTCAAAAATATACCAATTAAAAATAAAGATTTATCCCTAGAAGTTATCCCTTTGATTAATTAAAAATGTTATATAAAAAGTGTCAATATGAAGTAAATTATGTTTTTTTGGACATGTGGCCATAGTATTGTAACAAAACATTTTACATATTTACAATAAAAACTCCATAATAAAATGATAAATCTCCATGATTAATTTTTGTTTGTTTTTTAAATAATATATATTTAAACTTATACTTAATACTTTAAAAATAATACTAAAATTATCAATTGTTATAAATTTATAAATAAATTAATTTTAAATAAATGAATAATCATAAATGAAGTGTTTAATATTTTTATAATCATCCTATATCAACATTACTAACTATTTAATTTATAAAATCATTTAATTCATATACTTATACTAATTATTTAAATTCATATAACTACACTAATTTAATAATACACTTATAATTTATAAATTGAAATACATAATATATCACCATGATAGTAAAGATAACCACTTAATTTGATATATACAACAAATAATTTAATAATAAAATATACCATAATCATTAAAAATAAACCGACAAAAAAATATAATTTCTTGATCATAAGTGATATCATAACCATCCACAGGTTTAAATTATAATTTCCTTCTTAGCGGTAATATCATCATAATTATCATCACGCTCACCTAAATGCTGTTAAGATATCATTTAGCAATAGTTCCACCTTTATAATACTAGAGTGTATCATAATGAGAGATGTCACTATCATTAACGCAGAAGTAAACTAAACTACGATTGAGGAAGATTTATAATAGTTGCCCCACATGCGTGGGGAGAACCTTATCATATATCTATGTTATATTGTTGGAAGAATCAATTTCTAAGTTGGTTAGTTTGCAAAAGTTACAATTTAATATAAACAAAAAATTAAATATATATTGATATATATATTTCATAATTTTTGTTGTAATATTAATTTTTTTTTAGTCTTTTACAATGTCAAAATTATATAGAGAATACCATATATAAATAAGGAAAGCTAGGATACATATTACGATACAGGGTGGTTGGTTATTCATATATAGCAACATATGGCAATCAAGCTCTTACTTCAAGTAGTGGCCTATACTTTACACCCAAACCAAAAATGGCAATGACATATAAAGGTTAATGATGTAACCATAATAAAGCTTGATTACTTTAGGGAAGCTTCTCTCCAAGCTTTTTGAAAATAGAAATAAAATCTTAAATCAAACTAAATAATTTGTTTCTTTAGGTTTGATAGACCAAAGTTTGGTCTCAGTGGACGTTAACCATCATCATCATAAACAATAAAATTAAAATATATTTTTAAATTATAAAAAAAGTGGAAAAAAGAATTCATTCATGTTTAAAATAATATTGAGTTAACAAGAAAATGCTAAAAAAATTAATTCATGTTGGTTTGGGTAAGGAATTTTTTTTTAATTCATGTTTGTTAAAGAAAGGTGTAAAATTTAACAAAACTAAATGTTTGGATATTATATAACTTCAAAATTTTCTAAGAATTTTTATTTTTTTTAAAGAGAAATTGTAAAATTCAACAAAACTATAATGTTTTCGGATATTATATTACTTCAAAATTTTTTAATATTGATATTATATTACTTCAAAATTTTCTAATATTGGACAATGAAATCATTTTTAATTCATGTTTGTTAAGAGAAATGGTAAAATTTAAAGAAATAAAAAGTGAAAATTGGCAGAGGGGACACAAAAACCAAGAAATTGTGCATCAATTTATTCCATCACTGGAATATATCTTTAATTGTTCTCCAAGTCATTCTTGTAGGTATCTCAAGAACCGATCATTTATGATTTCATTGTAAATCAACTATGTCAACCTACATAAGCATTAAAATTAATATGCATATTAAACTATTATAACTTGATAATAGTGTAACATTAGTCTAACATTAAACCAGTGGTTAAAAAAAAGAATTAGTACCATGGCAACCTATTAAAAGCCCTAAATATTCAAGAGCGTTATTCGATGCTACTCTTCCATGAAAAACACTTGAAAGGTCAAGGAAGTTAAAACTCCAGTAGTTCAAATTTCAGTGGTTCCATCTAAATAACCTACCACTGCAATATGGAAACAACTCTATTGTAATTATTAATAAGGATGGCCGAGGAAAGATCATGAGAGTATTTTCCGAAAGTTAAAATTCCAGTGGCTCCATCTAAACAACCTAACACTACAGTGTGGAAATAACTCTATTGTAATTATTAATAAAAGGATGTCCAAGGAAAGATTAAGAGAGTATTTTCGAAATTAAGAAAGCTCGACTATTGAATCAATATTTATAGTGTAAACTTCTTGTACATAGATTTCAATACAAAGGAAGATGATGTACATATAAAGCCCCAAGGAAGATGACCTTTATATAGCGACTTAATTTTGTAATTTTTTTTTAATCTAGGATGTCTAATCACCGTAGTACTTTCCATATTAACCATGAATAAGACCGTTTGATGTTATATGGAGGCAAAAGAGCTTGAAGGTAGGGAGAGTATATTAAAGAATTGCAACAAGTGAAATTAATGATTATTAAGTTGAGATGCGTTTGACCTGTATAGGTGTAATGTAAGTATGTAAACAATTCTAAATGGCATAATACACGAGGAGGATGAAACCTTGACATATTCTATACAGATGATTTTTGTAATGGGCTTTCCATAGTTCCTTATGATAGATGTGAATGGGATTCGGATCCTGCGGAGTCCATTTCCATCCTAGAATGGGATATTCAGAATTTAAATAGATAGTGTCCATAATATAAGCACTCATGCAAAATTGGGGTATCACCCAGGTAGTCACCAAACCTGTTTTTCCTATAGTCAAGTATTTGGTTGGCCATTCGATCAGACAAAATGGTCGCCCAATCCATGATATAGGCATTAATTGCAGCCTCCATTAATGGTACCATTTCTATAGAAAATTTAGTAAAATCACGGACTTCGAAGAGTCTGAACATCATTGCACCAGCATAATAATAAGGAGACACCAACAAATCTATGGAGTACATACCTGATGATTCAGATTTGTGTTTGGTCGGAAAATGCCTTCATTGTCTGATAGGGTCTGATTCGACAGCGTTTTCTTTGGCGAAAGCCTCCAAGAATGCTTTGTTATATCTCTTCTCTGATTGGAGCAAATGGTACATTGCTTTGATATCTTCTGCTCTGAATGACCTGAACATTCTTCCATCAGTTGTAAAGAAAGTTATGTCTGTGATATTGATGCTCTCAATAACCCACCTGACTACATCATTATAGGGTAAAAATTTGGTGCTGGCAGCTATTCTACAAAGAGAGGAGCAGGCCAAATCTTTAAGAGTATTCACTGACTTGTCCATGGCATATGTTGTTACTTCTTCTTTGATTTCTTCATGATCTTCAGATTCCAGCAAATTGTAGATACTCTCCCATGAAGCTTGGCCTAGACCGAGGCAAGGAGTATCCGATATCAAGACTTTCTTCACTGGTTCTTCTTTAGCTACGACAGGGGCCTTTGGTTTCTTTGATTTCTTTGTCATTTTAGCCGGATTCATCAACTAAGACTTCCTCTACAGAGGAAACAAAAGAACGTAACAGAGAAAAATCTCGTTCAAAGCCAATGCATAATACAAAGCTTAATGGTAATTCAAGCATGATAAGTAATACGAAATGAAATATTACCATAGATGAAATCCTCAAAGGATTCAACCTTAATTGTTGTATTAATGACTTCCATAACTGCCAATCATGGTAATTAAATGTAATCATGATATGTCGCATTGCACATTTTACTCACAATCTCTTAAAGCAGATCTGTTGGCTTTCTTGATGAGTAATTAGCGAAAATCGCATATCACAGATCAGGAGGATCAAAGGTATAGCTTAAGCTATTACCAAAGGTTGCTCTGATTGCAATTAGGTGTGAGGTGGTGGGATAATTAACAAATAATCAGTTTTTCGTTTATTATTAATTTAAAGTTTAAACCCGCTAATATACATTTAACAACCTTTTATCAAAAAATGCACTTTTCCTTTATGAGATCGCATTATCGAATTCCAAAGGGGCTCTCATTGTGTGTCTCATGGTATCTGTGATGGGTGATTGTGATTGTATTATCGCATTGGGGGTTTGGCATAGACCTTTGAAATGCTTCTTTGTTCAACTTGCGATTTGCAATTTCCGATCGCATTATCGCACCGGTGATTTGCAAATGAGAACCTTTTAAGCCTATTTTTTATATAAAGGATGTGACATATTATTTTACATTTGCTTTTACAAAAAGGTGTGGGATAATATTTATATCGGATCGGACCTTTTCATAAGTAGCTGCATGTGTTATGTGATTAAATCCAAGCTTGCGATTAACATTGAATTATTGATTTTAACTAAAAAAGGGGCCTCGTTTCATGTTAAAGTTTTGGATAAAAATTTTGAAATGGGGAGGGTTGTTGTATAGCACAACAATTGACAATTCACTAGGAGAAACAATTATCTCTGGGAAAGTAATGCAATATCTATAACTTTCTAAATTTGGAAACCATTGAAGATTAAAAAACAATCTAAGAATAGTTAGATAAAATTTGACTCTGAATACAATGAAAAGTTCTTTTGTAATTCCTTTTCCAATCCTAAAAATGAAAACATTCTAAGTTTATTCGAGCATTTGATTGGTTGGTATAGATAAAGTAAGGGGCTTCTCCAACTTGGCTTTAAAGTTTACTCTATTGTCATAGGTAGTGCCTCTGCTGCCAGTAGATGTTTATAGTCTCGACAGGGTTACCTTTTAACCATTTAATCATTCATTGTTCCATCCATCTAAGAGTATGACTTTTGAAAGATAAATTCAGAAAGATATGTTAACACATATTTTTTATTTTTGTGTTTTTTATTCTTTCAAATTATTTAAAAGATAAAAAGCCATTGTCGTGGTTTGGTGGCTAGCTATTGCCAATGCCATTCACTGGTTGTAATTAAACTGAATAAGCTCGCTCATGATGAGACCCCTTGTCTTATGATTATAAGCCATTACCCTATTTTGATATGTAGTATTGGTAATGTCAGTTTGATTAATTTCCTATGATCATGGTAAGAAGGCTCATGATGAAACCTCTTATCTTTTATATCTAACATATTTTAGAATTACACTCTGAAAAATCATGAACTTAATGGATGGGGTGAATGATTTTGTCCTTAAGAGCATATGGATGACAATTTTAGAGTTGTAGATGCTAAGTATGGAAAAGTGTTTACTTTTGACAAATAACCTCTCTTGGCTCTTTAAAACTTTTGAATGATTTATAATATTTTCAAGGCTTGTTAAGGTTTTTTATAAATCTAAACAAGGTTTTCAGAGTTTTATTTTGACTAACTTTCTAGAACTACAATCTACTCCTTAAAGGTTTCCATCTATCGAAATTAAGTGTTTATAATACTTCCTTTAATAACTTTCCAATAGTAAAAGGTCAATGGAAGACTATTTACAACCTTATTTCTTAACAATAAAAATTCAAACAAAGAAAACTACAAAATGAATATTTACAAGTAAGAAGGGGTTACCTCCTTAAGTAAAAAAAAAAAATTCAAGATAAGCCCATTGACAGCAAGAGAATCTCTCTTTCCTGATAGATCTTGCAATATGAATGTTGATGAGCCTATCTTCTCAATGATTTGAAATGGTCCAAGCCACATCTTTTGAAATTTAGTGTGTTTGCCTTTATCTTCATTTGCTTTGTCCCATTTCAAAACAAGGTCACCAATTTGTAAAAATTTTGGGCCGGTAGAATTTGCATCAAAAGAAGATTTAATAACTTGTTGATGTTTTGCATGTGTAATTATGTCTTTTTCCCTTTCTTCTTCTAATTTAAGGATTTAATCATATCTCAATTGAATAGAAGACGAAGGATTTACTTCAATAAATTGCACTAAGGCTAGAGATGGGAGTGCTAAGTTTGTTGGTATGACAACTTCTTTCCCATATACTAAGTTGAATGGAGAAGTGCCTATTGAGGACTTCTGTATTATGTGGTTTGCCCATAATGCAAATATCAAAGACTTGTGCCAATTCTTTTGATTATGGTCAACAGTCTTCTTAATAATCTTGATAAATTTTTTGTTGGTTGATTTTGCTAAACCGTTACCCTGAGGATAGTAGTTTGTAGAATATTTCAATTTAAATCCTCTCTTGAGAGCAAATTCAAGTATGATATTTCCAGAAAAATTAGATGCATTATAAAAAATGAGAGCATTAGGTACACCGAACCTGGTAATGATGAATTGATTGATGAATTCAATGATTGCATCAGAGTTGGCTACCTTCAAAGAAATTGCTTCTACCCACTTTGTAAAGTAATCTGTGGCTGTAAGGATATATCTGTGTTACTTGGAAGAATGTGGAACAATTTCTCCTATGATGTCCAGTCCCCATTGTTCAAATGGTTGTTCAATGTTGACCTGTTACAGAGGAAAGGGTGGTTTCCTTTGTCTTCCACTAGCCATTTGGCAAATTTTGCATTTACTTACAGTTATGGGTATCTTTGAATAAAGTGGGCCAATAATATCCAGCATGTATTATCTTGTGAGCTGTTGTATCACCTCCAAAATGTCCACTTGCTGGACCATCATGTAATTCCTACAACACCTTTTGTGCTTCAGTTTTTTTAAGGCATCTTAACAAAATCGAATCATAATACCTTCTAAATAACACATCGCTAATGATTTTGAAGTGTTTTGCTTTCAATCTTAAGGCACATTTGTTTTTGTAAGAGAGATTAGGAGGAGCATATCCATTTTTTAAATAAAAGACTAGATCTGCATATTGAGATTTAGAGTTTATAATACTTATCTCGTTTATCTAAAGAGAATTATCTGAACCTTCACGTTTTGGGATGTTTGAAGCTCCTGCTAACAATATGTAAAAACCTTGACCTCTAACAATTTTAGTTGGTTTAATATCTAAATCATATTCTTGCAATGTTGTAACCCAGTTGGCTCTCTTCTCTCCCACTTCTCCCTGGACTAGTAATTTCCTCACTGTTGAGAATGAGACTATTACTTTTGTATAAGCTTTTAGGCGGAATGGCCTAAAGTGTTTAATAGATTTGAACACAGCGAAAGCTTGCTTTTCTACTTCGGAATAATTAAGTTCAACACCTTGTAGATTAGAACTGAAAAAAGATTAGAACTTGTTGATCATTGATTTGTGTTAACACAACTGCATAAGATGTTTCGGATGCTAAAGTATACAAAGTAAAATTATTAGAGAAATTTGGAGTGTTCAATGCAGGAGCATTAATGATCCTTTTTTATTGAATCAAAATCTTCCTTTTCATTATGCCTTGGTTTGAATACTGATTTTTTCTTAATCATGGTCTGTAAAGGTAAAACAATTTGGGAAAAATCAAGAACAAATCTTTTTACAAAATTTATTTGACCTAAAAATGATTGCATTGATTTTTTATTGTGCGGAAGAGGAACATCAAAAATCTCCTTGATACTTTCTTGATCAATATAAATGCCATCTTTAGATACAATAAACCCTAAAAGCTTCCCTTGATCGAGAGAGAAGAATGATTTATTGGGATTTAATGAAATCCCATACCTCATACAACATTCAAAGATTTGCTTCAAATCATGTAAATGATTCGCTCTTTTCTTGGAGAAGACAATTATGTCATCTAAATAGACAACCACTGATTTATCAATCAAACCCTTGAATGCTATATCCATTTCTTTCTGGAAGGTAGCTTCAACATTAATCAAACCGAAAGGCATTTTCTGGTAGGCATATGTTCCCCATTTGGTTCTCAAGGTAGTCTTTAGTTTTTCATGTTGGTGCACCAATATTTGGTTATATATAGAAAAACCATCCGAAAAGGACATTAATTCAGAACCAGCAACTGAATGAAGAGTCCATTCCATTGTTGACAGTGGGAAATTATCCTTTTGGCTTGCCTTATTAAGATTTCTGAAATCAATGCAGATCCTAATGTCACCGTTTTTATTTCTAATAGGTACTAAGTTAGAAACCCATTTCGAATGTCTAACTGGGAAAATGATCTTAGCTTTCAAGAGTTTATTCAACTCTTCTTTAATCTAACTCTCTAGATTCGGTTGTATTTTCCTCAATTTTTGTTGCACATGTTTCTCCTCAGAAATCATTGGAATTGTGTACTGTATGATAGAAGTATCATACGTTTTTAGATCGTCATAATTCCAAACGAAAACATTTTTATATTTATTCAACAATTTGATAAAAGTAAATCTTTCTTCTAGAGTGAGCCCTAGTCCCAGATTGATATTTTGTGGTTTGGCCTCAATACCGAGATTTATTAATTCAAACCTCAAAGTAGAACTTTGAAGTTTTGAATTAGTGACTTGTTTAAATCTATCACTGATATCATAAAGATCCTCAAGTTTGACTACAGATTTAGGTATAGAATTTTCCTCTATTTTTTGTTTTATTTGAAGATCATGGTCATTCTCATCAATAATCTGGTTGTCGTAGGATTTCTCAGAAGTTAAGAGATACAAAATACCTTCGTCATATTAAATACCCTCCAATTGGTGACATTGTCTGGAATGGATAGTCTAAAAATCAATTTGACTAAAAACCTATTAGGGCTATAATCCTCTGATGGAAGGATCTTAGAAGCAACATTGGCTAATATATCAGCTACTGCATTATGAGGTCTAGGAATGGGAGAAATATTAAATGCTAGAAAATGGGATATGAGGTCTTGAACCAAGGACTGATAATACTTAAGGTGTCCTGAAAGGCAATGGATAGTATTACTTACCTGCTTGATGACAATCTCGGAATCACCAAATACTTTTAGATATTTAACCTTCAGGCCTATCGCTTTGTAAAGTTCTTGAATCAATGCCTCATATTCAGCAGTATTATTTGTACACTCAAATTCTAGTCTGCATGATAACATAGTTTTTTCCCCCTTGGGACTAACTAAAATACATCATGCTCCTGCACCTTCATTGGATTTTGAACCATCGAAATATAAAGACCAAAATATAGGCTTATCTACGGTTTTATCTACAATTTCTTCCTCAATAGTAACACATCTTGATGTATCTATATAAGAAAAATTTTCTATCTGTGATGTGAAACTATTAAAGAGAAAGGTGATGATTGAGCATTAAAATTACGAAAGAATGATTCTGCTAAGTAATTTCCAAGAATGTTATTATTGAAAGCTATGGGTTGATTTTCCTGCTCAAACTCCATTACAGCATGGGTCATGTGTTTCTCCCGATCGATCTTAATTTGATTTGGTTTCCCTTTATAGGGAAGCCACATATGAGACCAATCAGTAGAAATGTAACCATGGAGTTTCTTAGACCAATCCCTACTTAAAATTAACCCATAAAACTCAAGGATTTCAGTAATCAATATATCAATTCTCTGAACTACCCTAAGATTAGTTGATAACCTAATGGTCACTGAATTAATCTCTCCTAATGCTTGAACCTTAGTTCGATCCAACTGAACAATATGTACTGCATATTTTTAGGGCTCAATGTTCAAATTTGAGCAAACTGATGTTGGCATTATGTTTGATGAAGCCCCTAAATCTATTAAGCAATTGTGCAGATTTCTGTTGTAGATTTCATAGGTCAGGAGAAAAGGAGGAGTATGAGAATTAGATCTATCTCCAATCAATGTAGCATCAGTAACATCTACTCTATTTGATGGTGGCTTACCTATTCCCTTAGCCGCCATGGACAATACAACATTGGAAAGAGGAGAAGAAGGTATTGCATTTAGCTCTTTGAGTAGAAATTTTTGTTGATGTTTAAGCTTGCTATGCTCAAACAAAGAAATATTCGCTCTAGTCTTCTTCATGTCTTCTATAATGTGACTACCAATGTCTTGGATGATGAGAGCGAATTGGAAGATGATGGCTGATTTTGAGTAGGCAACACAGTAGATTTATTTATGGGAGCTTTACCTTTGGTAGTATGGCTTGCATTTTTCTTCTTTTGAGTTGGTTGAATAGGTTCTACAGTGACTTTACTCTTGGTGCTTACCGTGAGAGTCTCTTGTTCACTTTCAGTATCAGAATTGGGAAAAATGAAGTCCCACATACTGTGACATTCAACAACCTCATCTTCTTCTATTTCCTCGGATGATAAGAGTGTGTCTTCATCCTCATCATTATTTGGATTCTAATTCTGCATTAGATATGGCATTTGGTGGTTTTGGTTCAGCTCTTTTGAAGTTCCTAAATGGTGTTTTAGTGGAGGTTTCAGCTACATGTTTCTTTATTTCGACCATTTCATTAGACATGGTCTTTAAAACTTTTGCAAAACCTCGATATCATATGGATCATTAGCCACTTTCTTCTTCGAATCATCTTGAAATGTAACTTTTTTGGACTTTCTCTCATCAAGAGGGGTTTTCTTTTCTAAAGCGATTATACATTTCTCAACAGTGATTGCTTCTTTCATATTCTCTGCTAAAGTAGGCTTTGCAGCTCTATCAACGAAGATTGCTATATTTGAAGGTAAGGCAAAAATATACCATTCACTTTGAACCTCTTCACTAGGCTTAGACGTAGCAGGAATTTTATTTAAGAGTTTATTAAATCACGAGTTGAAATCTTTAATAGGTCCTCTTGATTCAGTTTTAAGATTGGAGAGATCATTGATTAATGTCGTTGTGGATCTATCATCTCCGAACTTAGTCAAAAACTACTCTTGGAAAGCATTCCAACTAGTAATGGATCCCGCTAGTAATGAAAATACCATGATCCAGCTGCTCCTTGTAAGGTGTATGGGAAAATTCTCACAACAACATCTTCTTCTGTCACTCCATTTAAGTTTATTGACAACATAAAGTTGTTTATGTGTTCTTTTGCCAGTATGTCGATATCTGGATTAAACTTTGGCAACCATTTTTCAGGATGGGCTAGTAATTCACTCAAGGGAGCAGGAATTGTGACCACCCCTAGATTTATCCATGGCCTTGGTTGAGGTTGATTGTGTGCCATTGTGCTAATAGCAGAAGAAAGTGAGGATGTAGTTACAAGTGGTTGGGAAGAGGATATCGGAGTACCTGTACCTTGTTGGACAATGATATGAAGTTGGGGAGTGGATGGTTGACTTTGCAATGGATTGGATGAAATGGATGATGATGATGAAAGAGTCTCACTGTCAGACTCTTTAGGTGTTTTCCTAACTCTTTTCCTATTAGGCAGAGGAAATTTTGTTGGTTCAATACCAAGCTTTTCACTCTGTAATCTCGTAAGAGGATGAGAAAGATTGTATTGCGAAGTCACACTGCCTTGGGATAATTTAGACTTTTCTTGAGATATTGAAAACCCTTGAAGTTTGTGAATTAAAGATTAAACTTCAGGGGGTTCAAGAGTGGATTTGTCCGATATGTTCAAGTCTTCAGCAGTGGTTGTTGTGTTTTCAACTTCTTGCTTGGGAATTGGAGATTTAGAATGCGAGGGGGAAGTTGGAGAAGATAATGAGGGAGATTTACTCTCAGAATGGGCTATGGATTTTGATTTGCTCGCCATTCACAGCTCATGCCCTCCTTTTAGGGCCAACAATGTTGATGCTTCTAAAATCTTTGCATCAATATCGGGGAAAACCACCTGGTCTGGACCTTAGTGCAGCTCCTTTTCCATTTGGTGTGATGGCTTCGACTGGATGTAATGGGACCAGTTTCCTAGTAATATATGAGTTGATGGGTTATTGGTTTGTAATGTATAATGGAAGTGATAAGTGTTCTATTCTACAATGCAAAACTATATAAAGATAACTAATCTATCCCGGGTATTCTTTTAACAACACAATTTTTTATTGTTTTTGTTAAACAAATAACCATAAAGATGAATTATTCATAAAATAGAAATATGCATTCATATGATAATTACTTTGTTTAAGTAGTTAAACAAAAGTAATAATAATAACATTATCGCATTGATCATAATATATCATTGACATATATATTCAAATGATAACAATTCTAAAACATTCAGAAATAACAAGCTAGAGAATTATTCGAGAAACACACACACACACACACACACATATATAGCAATGTCGAAAAATGTTTGTTCACATAGAGAAACAAGACAAACACAAAGA
>APFE030279974.1:575026-590389 GCA_000404065.3 Pinus taeda | reverse complement strand
TAGAAGTTAGGACTTAGAAATATCTAAGATATTACTTCTTGTAATGGTTAAACTTAGCTTACAAGTACCTGTACAACTTTGGTGATCAATGATAATAAATGCTATTGAATTTCAATTTTAAAAACTTGAAGTTGAAACTTTAAAGATTGAATGTGATGAATCATGATTCATGAGACTCAATATGTTGCAGTTGTAATATGTGTAAAATTACTATCTTGTGGACATGGTTGATGACGATTATAATTTCTAGATGATTGATGTGATATGGTTCAATGATCAATCTATGTTTTTTATGTCTAATTCATCATTCTACATGTTTTTGTTGACATATATGTATCAAAAATTAAAAAATATAAAAAATATATATATTTTTAAAAAAATCGGCCCGGATTCACTCCCAAACCGGGAGCTTCTGAAAATGGTCGCTCCCGCTCCCACTTCCGCTTCCGCTCCCGCTCCCAAGTAACATTGGGTTGATGGTCCTCATACAAGAGAGAGATTTATGGTAACCATAATCTAACGTACAAGAAACAAGTTCCCATTGTTTCCTCAAAGGGATAAATGCTCAAGGAACATAATACTAAGATATTTTTAAAGATGTCCACATGGGGTAGCTCAAGTGGAAAAGGCCGTGGAAATGAAGTCTCACCGAACCGGAAGTCTTGGGTTCAAATCTTGGGCTACCCCTCCCCTGTAGAGGGGTACATAATGGACATGTAAATCGGAGAGTCCCGCCCCAGCTTACAAAAAAAAAGAAGATATTTTTAAAGATGACCACAATTATTCCAAAACATTTGCTTAAGGTTGTCATTTTTAATAGCCAACCTTTCTTGAGAAAGATAGATAGATGAACAAATTTTTATTAAACTGTACATGAGACCATAGGCCATATGAGAATAAAAAACAATTAAAACTAGAATGAGACCATAGGCCATATGAGAAAAAAAAAACAATTAAAACTAGAATGACTTGTAAACTGAGCACTAGAAAATAGCAAATGAACAAAAGAAAGCATGCATGTAACCACCAACACATACTTTAAAAGATAAAAAGCAACAATGCAATAAAGAAGGAAATCATGATGGCCAAAGCCCAACTATAATACAAAAATATCATAAAATTAAAGATTTGTTATAGGTGTTGATTTGTTAGACTCTTCTTTAACAATAATTTTCTTGCAAACATTTATCTCTATACCAACTTCACAAGGGCCCCCACTTGGTCCTCTTATAATGCTACTTTCCAGTGCTCAATACAATGTTTGGCCCCTTCCTTTGTTGTGTGAATATGCCATGCAACAAAGAAAGAAGTGTTATTTCGTTTCAACTTCATCATTCCCACATCCTACTCAACCTTTCATCCAACAATTCCTTGGGTTGCTTCCATTTTCCTCTTTCACACCATAAGTCTAAGAGACGTGTTCTTTGTTCACATGTTTTTCATGCCATGATGTGTTTAATTTGAGATAGTTGGGTTGAAAAAGTGCGGCACCTCCTCCTTTCACCTTTGTACAACAATGCATGTGCTTCAAAATCCCTCTCCTTATGAGTCTAAAACCACTATGTAATGGTGATAAGAATTGTAAACAACCTACGCCACATCTCTTTACGATCTTCAAATTGTCCATAGCCTGCACTGTTTTCACTCTACAGACAACTCACTTATAGCCCTAAAAGGTTGGTGTTTCAATTTATAGGTGGACCTCGATCTGTGTGGCTTCCAACTTCAATGGTAACAATATAAGCTACATTGATTGTTAAAATGAAGAGGAACGTAACCTTGTGTGGCATTCCCTTGCAAATGCAGGTTTTAAAACCACCAAATAGAAAAAACCAAAAGACTGACCAGATTGCACAAATCTAGGCAATTACCCTATCCAAATGAAATTTGGATGAAGTGGGTTAGCATATAGAGGAAATTACCATAACCATATAAAATTTGGAGGAAGTGCGCTCAGAGATCTAGGCAAATATCATCCTAGAACCACCAAATACGATGATGGTACTAAGTCACCGAACACAAGGACATGGGACACACAAATACAAGTCTGGCACAAGATAGAGAGACCCCCCAAAACATGACACGTAGGACATGTTTTATATATATATATATATATATATTATCTCATAGGCTGCTGCTAGCAGGCTATAAGCTATCCCTATAGCTCATCAACATCAAAATCAGCATCAATACCACCACTACTCTCTTTTGCATCCTCCTCCTGTGTATCCAATGTAATATATGCCTCTGTTGGTGTGGTGGATGACCCCTCAAGAGTATCACTATCATCAAAAGTGACAAGCTCTAGCACTGGCTCATTAAGATCCAAGTTGCCCAATGCCAACTCAACACTGTTGTTCAAACCCATATCATCTTGAAATACATCTCACATCTTTGTCTTTCCCCTTCTTTTGCCCCTTCCATGTTTCCCTTGATTCCCTTGATTGATCCACGAATGCTGTAAAAATAAAGAAAAAATGCACTATTGTAAGGTTGTGCATATAAACATAATGGGCAGGTAGACTGTTGCAACCAAACTAGAAAAAAATGGAAGGGAAATCGACTTAACTGTAGCTTGAATAACCTCCAAAACACTCCTATCTCCTTTGCTAGTCACTCCCACAGTGTCACAACACCCAAACAGCGAATGCAAATGGACAAATGCAACCCAATTCTGGCTTTTATCAAGCCCGCAGGTCGCTTTTTGGCGGACACGTTTTCGAAAACCGCAATTCTCTCTAGGCATGAATCAGAATCCTTCCTTACACGAATCCCAAAATTCGGACATGCACCAACAACGAATCGGACGCGTGTCAGCAGCGAATCGTGTCCGACATGTTGGATTCATGACACGTGGGGGGGTGACGAATCCGGTGACTTAGATCATAGGACAATTACGTAAACCAAAAGAGGAAAGGTGGGCAATTAGAACCAATAACAAGAATTTCAACACAAAGAACTTTGACAGCACTCTATTGTCTCTTCTTGGGGTCAATGCTTGATTTAATGGCAATTTCTCAGGTAGATATATTTGATATCAGCAGATTTACAATAAAATCAGAATCAACATGGCAGAAACAATTGCCAAAATTGTTCTAACTGTAGTGTAGATCTGTAAATGGATGGTCAACAATGAAAAGGATAGATACTACCCTCAGAGACATAAACCATACCTAGGAAAATGCTATAAAATAGCAGGACAAATACTAATGAAAACTCAAACACAAACACAACAGAGAAATTTGTATGAAAATGGAACTCCATGGTTTGGCACAGGAACAAAGCTCTCTCATGCCAAGCAATATAACCCTCTGGTACCATCAATCTAACCTTCTCTGGTACCATCTGACAAGGGATGAAACTAAAAGGAAATAAGAAGAGATAACTAGAGAATTGCTCAAAAATTATTTCAGTCCATGATCAAAATCAAATACAAAAAGGAAATAAGAAGAGATAACTAGAGAATTGCTCAAAATTTGTTTCAGTCCATGATCAAAATCAAATACGAAGTACCTTTTTATAGGCTAATAAAATCACAATATAGAGTTAACGCTCCAAAATTACTTTACACCTATATTCAAACTTCCACATGCTTCTTATTTTCTACATGTTTTTCTAGAACTTTTATTTTTCTAGAACAGCCTCTCCTAATTCTAAAACATTTTTTAGTTGTAATCTTAGAATTAATCATCATTTCTTACCATTCCTGGATAGCACGTATTTGTTTCTCTGCTACTGTTGGCAAATTATTTTACTATTTATAAAGTGGAAATACTTACTCTCATATTTATTGGAAAAATGGTAAAAGTTTCCTTTTGCTGCTATCCATATTTGACTATCTATACAAATCCAATGTAACAATGGATTTCTTAACCCAAGGAAAACCTCGCAGGAAAACCTCTAGATTCTTCCCCACATTTTGCAGATGGTACCAAAAATGTAAATCTGTTTGTGCCAATTACAATCCCTAATCCAATAGGGATATCGAGTGAGGCATGCAATAGAGGCAGCCAGCCCAAGAAATTGACCTTGAGACCTCCTATATAAAGCTCAATGCACTCGAGCACTGGAGCTAGTCCATCAGGCTATCTAGCAATGGATTTATGACCTCATACTTAACAGTATACTTCATATATTATGTGCTCTTCAAAAGTGTTGAATGACCTGTTCAACAAAGTGAATTCAATTTTTGTATTTTCTTGTATCTTTCATGTCATACCTGTGGATGCTCTTCTCTTTATGTCCATGTATGAGTGTGTGTATGTGTGAAAATTAGAGGTAGAGACATGAGATGAAATAAAACTCTAGATCATCATTCATGAGGAAAACAAGTCAATATGTAGGGCATGTATGTGGAAAACATTTTTTGTTGTGTTCTAAAATAATTAGCATTAATCATGTTTGCAGGGCATTTTTATGGAATAAATGCATCTAATGCCACCAGCAAATGATCCACAGTTTCATTTGAAGCCATTTCTGCATCTATCCAATATCATCAGAGTCCAAGAAGAATGGAGAATCACTGGAAGACACAATTCATTGTCACCATCTTATTCAAATTTTGTTTTTTTGCAATGGACTAATTTTCTGTACTTGTAATACAAAGAAGCAAAACATTTCAATGGCATTTTCGTCACTTCAGAAGCAACCTCCACATACTGAGGGAATAGGACAATCCATGTCACTTAAAAGACTCTCCATGTCAGAATCTACATCTCAAATATGGAGGAGACCTCGACCAGGTCAACGTATTTTCAAGAGACCTCCCATATTAATGTGTTTGAGTGAGCAAGCTGGAGAATCTTCACTTGTTAGTGTCCAGCAAGCAGAAAAAAAATCAAAAGCTGAACTTACTCAGTTTCCAATTCTTCAACAACCTAAGCAGGTAAAATTACTAATCAATTACATATCTTAAGCTGCATTTCACACTTTCTGTGCCTCTCTAGACACCGTCTTTCTTGGTGTACTTTGAAGTCCACACACATATGTTTTAAGTCCACATTGTGACTCTGTCAGTCACTCTTAGCATCATCCTAGCAGAATATAAGTGAGATTCAGTGTGCACATTTTACTTAGCTGAGCTGCCCAAGACTAGTTCCCATTATGATTTTGCACTTTAAGGGAAAGTTTTATTAGGCTGTTACCTTGTTTGACCATCATAGGCTACCCAAGATGTAAATTCAAGTACTTGTAAGAAACTACTGTAATTCAATTTGCTATTGCAGAGTAACCTTTACTACATGAAATTTGTCATCAAGCACATAGCTTATCAGAGAATTTATTTGATCATTTCTGCTTGTGTATCATATTCTGTCTATTGGTTCAAACTTGTGACAGCTATCAAATCTGAAAAATCCTTGTAGTAGAACAGTGAACTGTCTAAAATTTAGTTGCCGACATCTTTGTCTTTATTTAAACAAAGTTATGGATCAATGCAGAACGTAGATCCATGTGCATGCAATAATTTGTGCTATCATGAAACAAATATGAAGACATGTGCTTGACCTCCAGATTTGTTCATTAGACCTTGTAGCTTCTACATGGAAAATGAAATGTAGATACAAGATGTAGGAAGAACAAATCTTAATGAAGCTAGTAAACAAACCTTCTTATAGAATTATCTACAATAGGCATATTTCACATTCTGGATAATCCCTCAATGACTATTATCTTATATTCTCTTATAGCTAATTATAGACTAGTACAATGGCTTAAGTTTTATGTATTCTAAGGTAGACAGTGTTGCATGTTTATCAGAATTTGAATCATGGGATTCATCCTACAACTAAATTAACATAAATTTGATCCAAAATCGAAACCAAGAAAATGCTTTATAGAAGCAGTAGCTATATCGTAGCTGTATGTTACAACCCCAGCTAAGGTAAATAAAAGAAAATTAATTGTGGATGCATTAGTAGCTAATATGGTGTTTAAAATAATTAATGAAAGTTTTGATAATGGAAAAGAGAGCATATTAGTCTTAGAAGGCACCCCACACATGGATTATTGACCTCCAAGACAGTCCAATGTGATTGAAGGTTGTTAGTATTATGACTCCACTTTGGCAAGCCCCCATGCCAAATACCAATATAACCAAACATATATACCCCTCACTCCATCATCTACTGCATTCACACTCACACAAGGGAAATTAGTATGCATTGTGTGGTATTTGGGGCACCAACAAGGTCAACGAATCCTATACTGTTGTGCTACATATATGATTGGATTTTGGGCTATAACTGCACATTTATGGTGTGTTTCTGATCACAGTAGTGTATCCGACCTTATTTTCATATAGAGTTGTAGTTATTGTGCATTTATGAGTATTAAAGAATCAGTGCTCTGAAACGATGGTGACCTGAATTTATTGCTTCACCATAGCAACAATCACCTGCATTTATTGTGCAGTTCTACTAGTACACACTTCCATTCTTCATTTGTGAACCCTCTAGGATTCAATCTATGACCTCAGGATTAGGACTGCAACCTGTAGTGATTTAGATTATTGGGTTTCAACATGGAAAACTTGTTTAGGCACTATTGAACTAGAGCCTGAGAAACTACGTTATCGAAACATGTAGATGTGGCTATATCAGAGAAACTGCCCATAAATGAGGAGGTAGGTCAGAGATGGGTAAGTAAAAGTAGTTAACAGCCTTAATACCATGACTTAATTACTCTGTTTGACTTCAATCCTAAATTAGTTATTAGAGGCTTAAAAGAACTATAGTAAGAAGGGGGGAAATAGGAGCCGCTATTGGGGACAACAGTGTTCTTCTTTTGTGAAATGGGCTAGAGGAAAACTTATTGCAGTCAATGAGACCAGCTTCACATGCAAACAGAGATTCCCAAGTATCTTTTTTCAAGGGCTTACACCACAATTAATATCATATAGGACCTTAGACTTCCTTGTTCCTAAGTTTTCTAAATATTCTATCCATATACTAGACTAGATAATGCAACTCTTGTTCTAATTGTATATCCATATAGTTAGGCATTGTTACCACAAAAACTAGCACACTAGTGCTAAGCCACACTAGATCCCCTACTGAGGCTTTGAAGATGCTCAAACCAGTTCCCAAAGACATGCCACTTTGAATTTAATGATTTTCAAAATGTACAAAGCAATGGAAAATGGGGGATCATTGCCTTGGCTCATTACCGAATTTCTGGGCATATGGAATCAAACAAGGAGTGGGACAATAGCTAAATATTTTGGATGGCATGGGAAGGAGTGAGGAATAACCTCTCAATCCAACCCTTGTGAATTTCCAAATTAGGAGACTTAAGGTCAAGGAATGCAATCTAACTTCCTTGATGGATATTTGATGACAAATTTGCATATGAAGAAAACAGACTTCATAAAAGATGTTGCAATTTTTAGTATGGCACATGACAAACCCTACTTCAACAAATGTAGCAAAATGGAAGATAATACTAACAACAAAATACCACTATTCATCCAAGCATCACTTCATCAATACAAAGAAAGTTCCACCATTCAAAATGTATCTTCCCCAAGACAATTCACCTCACTTGAAATAATCCAAAGCAAAAATTTACAAGAAAAATCACAAAAATTTCAGATTGCTGTGGGATTTCTCTCCCAAAACTCCATCCATGACAAAATGAGAGGAAGTGCACCTCTATTTATAAAGGTGCTCAACTTCGTCATAGCAAAATAATTTTCTAAGCTAAAATTCCCTAATTTAGCCTCAAGTGGGGCAGAAGGCCTTCTCTACAAATCAATTAATCCAAAATATTACAAAATGGGACTTCTAATATGGGAATAAGCCCTCAAAAGGTAGCCCTTTTCCACAAATGAAAGGCAAATAAGGGGTGCCAGTACCGCGTCCAGTCTAGAAAGGCCATCAACCACATGACTTGCTCCAAAAGTCTCTCAATCTGTGACCCAAAAGCCTCTAAATTTGGGCACAAAGCCTCAAATAGTTTCCAATGCGGGTACAAGGGCTCCCCAACTTCCATAATCAGTCCCAAAATAATCCACCAAAATCAGCCAGATGTGCTCCCAAAGGGCCTTCCATAGCGGTCACATGATCTGTAGATTCTGTACTAAAATCATTATGCAATTTACTTCTCCATCAAGCAATACTTCATGTCCTTTTCATGTGTAAGTCAGCCCCAAACTCCAGCGACAGCCCTCTGCCTTCCTCGTGGACTGTACATGTCATTATTTAAGTGTGCTCCAAGTAATCTCCTTTGCAAACACCTCCTCCATACAAGCCACAACTTCATCAAAATCGCTTGAGGCCAGCCCAGCAATTCCTTTGAATTACAAACCTTCCAAACTAAGGTCGACTCTAAGAGGTTCACCTTGAACATAGGTTGGCTCCAGTCACCTTCAAAACCAGCCCAGACCTATACATATACATGTCCACACTTATCATTTGAACAATTGATCCGCTGCCAATACAAAGGCATTTGCGGCCTCTGTGCAACCTATTAACAAGTCCAACACTCCTCCATTGATGCACTCTTTAGGCCACCCTGAAATTGTTACACGCTGGATGCACCCTACTACTGAACAGACCTGCAAATGCTACCATAATATCCTGTGTCATGGAGATACGATCTTGCCAACCTGTAGTGTACTAGACCTTGTAATAGCACACCTCAGACAATTACAGCACTCAGAATTCACTGGAGCAGCCTCCTTTCATTGATGATAGACTTGGAGTCTTGGATATCATACATAAACATTGATGCTCTAAATGGCCTTCTAAGTCCAAAAATCATCAAACTATATTATAGTTGACTCCCCTTTGAAGTCATCTCTTTTCCTACTCTTCTCATTCCTTTTCACAAATGAAAGTTAACCAGTTTTGAAGTTTATGAAAAATCTATGGCTGCTTTGATTCAAAAAAAAAATCTGTTCTGAGAAGTTGAAATTAGAAATAAAATTGTGGGTCCTTCTACTCAGATAGTAGCTTTAAATTTATTCTCTGAAGATAATCATAGAAAGTTTGCAGAATACTCAAAAACCCAAAATATCGTTATGCTCATTTTGGAGTTATTAGAATTGGTCTTGCTCCGTTATTCTGTCATGGAATTAACTCTCCTTGTATAGTTGAGTTGTTTGACACATGTCATTTGACATATGACCATGCCAGAATCAGATTGATTACTGGTAATTTGCAGTCCAGAACCCTGTTTGGAACTATCTATCCAAATTATTCTGTGTCTTGCTGACAAGCACCTTCGTGATGCTTGGAAAAAGCTAGCAGGTGTCGAAGGTTTAAAGATGGTAGAAGACTCAGAGTTTATCTCTGTTATTGTATGAACTTCATTTCAGCATAATAATTCTATACATCCTAAACTGCATCAACCTGTCTTGATAGAATGTGTAACGACTGGTGTAATTAATGCAGATGTAAGTGGTGTATCTTATGAAGCTGTTAGTCTTTCCGATGACTGGTGTTTTCATTATAGGTCCATAGAGTCTGATAAAAAGGAAAAATGCCAAAAAAGAATTGCTGCAGAAAATGGTGAAGCTAGGGTTATCGCTCCCAAAACTGAAAAGCCAATTCCATTTATTCCAAAACATCCTAAATTGGCATTTCCTAAATCTGTAAACCCTGTGACCCTGGAAAAGGCAGAAAGATCTAAATTTGCTAATGATATAGTTTTTCCTCCAACTTCTGGAATTGTTGTCCCTGAAGAAAAGCCTTTCTTTGCAAAAGCTTTCAGCCATTTTAGAGCAGTCGGAGAAGTTGAAGAAGACTGGGCCTTTGATCATAAGAGATACCATCTTGGTGGCAGATGTGTTAAATGGAGTTAGAGGAGGAAGGGTTCAGTTAAATTTAGAGGTGCACTAAATTTGGCAGAGGGACCTACAAATGGGCCAAAGGCACATTTTTTCTTTCTCTCATTATTTTGACTTAGGAAAAAGAAACAATCTCAGCCATCCATTGAGATTTAATCTCAACCATTCGTGGAGATGGTGGGCCCAGGTTGACTTCAAAAGAGGGAAAAGGGCACAAACTCAGCTCATTATGCACTAGACAGCTTGCGCATTCAGCTCAACCGAAAGAAGGGTGTTCAGTTCAGTGCCTAGAGTTTTCAAATCAGCGCAGTAGGGAAGAAAGAGAGGCTGAACAGCCTCAGATTATTTTCCAGCCAGTGTACACTTCAGCCAGGGCCCCATTTAGCTGTGCAGAAGGACCGTACAGGCCTGTACGAGTTCGTACAATACGCACGAAGGGAGACCTAGTAGGAGAGAAGTGCGCAGACCACTTGCACTGTGGGTTAGCAGAGTGAAGGGAAGTTTTCTCTCATATTTGTAATGAAATTCTGAAGATTTTACTGAGCATAATAAGAAGAACACACAAGTTTGCAGGTTTTCCCCAGTTGGGGTTCCCTAGGTAAAATTTCTGGTGTTAATTTTCTGAATGTGCTTGTGTCTTCAATTTTGTTTTTCCATTGCAAATACTTCAGTTATTAAACTCAGTACATTTGATGAATGTATGTTGAAGGTTCAGTTGCAGTTCTTTTCACTTCAGAAAATTCATTGAATTAGTTGTTGGGTGTTAAAAGTCTAACAAGATGGCCCCCAAAGACAAAATTTTGTACCACAATCTTTGTTGATCATAGAAGGTCTACCTTTAGAGAAGATTGTGCTCTAGTATTGGAACATGATTCTACTAATCCATATGGTATGAAACCTAAACATTAGATTGGCAATTATACCACCAACTGGTGTGGATATGTTCAAATAGCAATATGCGAGTTGGAATCCCAAGCTGATTTGGTATCAGTTAATCTGGAATTCATTTATAATGAGCAACAGGCTGAAAAATCTCTTATAGAACAGCGCAGAAAAGAAAAAGAGGAAAAACAAAAACTTAAAGAAAAGGAAAAACATAGAAGATACACTAAAGCAATGGGAAAATATGTTAGGTCTTCCAGTGATGAACCTTATGAGTCACCTTTTGAGTATCTTGATCTTGCATCATTTTTGAGGATTGCATTTAGATAAACCTGCTGCTTAACCTCCTAATAAATCGGATGTCTCACTTCAATTTTCTATTGGGAGGTGAAGGGGTTAGAAGGGGGGATAATTAAGTGAACATGAACAAGAAACTGTAGTAGAAGAAGAAATAGCTGAAACGTCTAAGAGCGAAAAAGGTTGTTGGTAATTGTAGCAGCATACAGGTACTTATGCATATTGTGGCAAGCATGCAGTAGTCCAAGACCTTCCTAGGAGCTTGCTCATGTTGAGTGAGTGTCCATTATAATATTTTTCGTAAGTCTAACTTAGGAAAAGCACATTGATTAATTTAATTGATTCATGCTGGCCATTTGCGCTAAGGAAAAGTGGATTATTCACTTTGGCAATCTAGATCTAATCTCAATCGTTGATCTCAAGTGGGTTAGGATTTAATCTTGGCCATCTATCACTTTGGAGATTAGGGTTTGAGATCTAGCTTAATGAAGAGTTATAAAGACAACCTAAGGGAAGAAGGAAGACACAACAAAATTGCAAGTGATTGAGAGAGAGTTTTTCAAGTGAGGAAGGACAGACTCAAGGTTAAAGAGAAGCAAAAGTTTGCAACTGAAAAATCCAAAGAAGGGAATTCAACAATGTTCCACCAAGACTCCGGTGCGGGGAGACGCGAGTGCGGGGAGTTGTTGAGGTATTATATATATTATTATATATATATATATATAATTCAAGTTCATATTCATTGTTCAATAATGAAAGCATAAAAATATCCCCGTGGAACGCTGGAATTCAATGGAGGCCAAGGCCATACGAGTGACTAAACACCAAAATTTTGCAGAGGGTCCCACGTGTGAGTGAGATCATCTCCAAGGAGGTCACACAAGCCAAGGGGTGCGCAAGGAATCACACATGTGAGTCAGAAACAATGTTTACAGGCCACAAGTGTGAGGCGTTTAGCATAGAGACCATGCGTG
This sequence comes from Pinus taeda, assembly GCA_000404065.3. Lineage (NCBI taxonomy): Eukaryota > Viridiplantae > Streptophyta > Pinopsida > Pinales > Pinaceae > Pinus > Pinus taeda. Next base: position 578,449 of record APFE030279974.1, on the reverse strand, counting down.
TGACAACTAAGGAAGGTTGAGGCTGCACATGTGAGTAGAGGTCAAGTTCTGGAGGGTAGCATGAGATCAAATTTTCAAGGAGCGAGGCTTATGCACATTCCATCTGCTGTAAATTTTCTATAGTCCAATTTCCCTACAAAAGAGCCCTTATTTATTCTGAGAAATAAAAGTGAAGGATAAATTGCAGAGTTTATATTTTCTACTATGTGAGATGAAAATAATTTACTAGGTTAAAAAAAATTGGGTGATTAAAAAAACATTGCTTTGGATATAAATCAAATTTGGTATTTGGGAAATTAACATGGCATCAAAGCATCAACTTTGAGAAGTCGGATATCATAATTTTTTACACAGATTTACAATAGATCAATTTCCACCAATAAAGTTATCTTTGGCCGAGTGTTTGATTCGGAAGGATGGCCACAACTAGATTGAGATTTGAAGACTAGTTGGAGGGTGCATCAAACTATAGTCCCTACAAGGAGAGGATAGCATTGGTGTTGATGGAGAACAACATTTGGGAGTTTGTAGAACAGAAACTCACACCTTATATCGATGTTACACAATTGGCCACCCGTAACCAAAAGGACGTGAAATGAAGGATGATTATTTTGGATGTGGTGAAGGATCATGTGATCCCTCATTTATCCAAAAAGAAGACAACCAAAATGCCCCTAATTTGATCTAAATTTGTTCGCACTCCGTCCTTGGAAACTGCACCCAACAATTTTCCTTTAAATACCCAAACACATATTTTTTAGGGTTAAGCGATATGCTTAATGAGTGACACCTATCAAAAAATTTCCTCAAGTGAGTAACATGATCTGCCTGATCTTTAAAAAAAAACAATTATGTCATTCTGATATACTACTATGTAATATCCCAAACATAATATTTGGCAAAATTTTCAACAAAATTCTTCATAAAAGAAATTGCATCCATTTAACAGAAAATTGCCAGTAAAATATGACAAATAAAACATGACATTTCACATAACACGATAAATGGAAACAAGCTCAGCTTTATTTTATTATTGGGCAGAAGATTACATAGACATAACCAAGATGGATAAATTGGCCTCCAAATAATTTGCTCCAATGCTAGCCTGACCTCCAAATTGTAACTAAAAATATCACCCAAATTGGAGCTCTATGTGATCCCCGCTCTAAAGCACAAAACTGCTACTGCAGATCAGTTCTCCAAAACTTCACTAAGCGCCATGAGATTCTTTGGATTAAACCTCCTCAGAGAATGTTGGGTTTTTTTCCAGCACCAATAGTAAACCCAAGGGTTTCCATCCTAGGGCTTAGCTAAAGTTGGGAACTTCGTTCTCCAACTCTCACTACAACATTGATCAACCTAACCAAGATGTCCCCAAATGATCCCCTCCTCTTTTAATAGATCTGATGGACCCCTCTTGAAGCCTTTATTTTATTATTATTTTAGTCACTTGGCTTTTTTCTCCATTTAGCATTTTTCCCTCCTTTTATTTAATTAAACCACCTTTTTAATTTGGGAAAACCATAAATCAGCTACCATCCCTCATTAGGTCACTGGAAGTCGCTTCTCACAATCTCATCTTGTAGATCTTCTCATTTTGGTTCCAATGAGCTATTACAGTAAGGTGTTCCGTCAAATATTCCCCTCAGAATGCTACCTTAAGCTTAGTTAATTAAGTTACGGTCAATAATAACCCTATTTTACGGGAATTATTAGAAAGCAATGGAACCAAAAACAAGTTGTGTGGAACTGCTCCTAATGATGAATATGCCAAGCGAATGTCATTGGATCTCATAAAAGTAACTCAAAGCTCCTCCGGGACCCCTTATGACATAATCCTGCTCCCGTGATTTGGGCATCTCGTGCCCTGGAAATCCATCATGGTTGCAAAATAGAGGAAACTGAAAATGGGAATATTACAAGTCCTCCCACCCCAAGATTGCTTGCCCTCAAGCAATCCACACATGTCAGCTGCAAGGACATCTGTACACTAATATCGAGATCCATATGAACCATTGTGCCACATACATCTACATCATCCAATCATGTATGGACCCCTTAGTACCTGCATTCCAAACAAATTCCTGACTCATCTAGTTACACATAGATCCTCCTAGAGCCCAATGCCACTGAGACCAATCATCACTGTCCATATCCCATGGCTTTAACTGTGCTTTGTCTCTGGCTATAGATGTCAGTCCATTAATAAAATACCAACTCATCATTTCTCTCCACTCTAACCCATGGCATAGACCAAGGTCAACCACACCAAACAGACGTTGGGCTAGAGCAATTGGAATGTTGATGTACTCCAGCCTTCATCCCATTGCCAACTAGAGCACATAGAATCTAAGGGCCTTTGTTGTACTAAGTCCCTGACTACGAATATCACTCTATCGATAGGAGACCAACTCAAGATGTCTTCCCAATCCATCCTACAGGAAGGAGCGAACGCATGATCACCAACACATGGTATATGTCTACTATGTCCAAGACGCTTCATATCCAACTCATATTGGTCTGCCTAGTTGAACTGATCAACCCATAAGATTGATCTAGAGGATACTACACTCCTCTCTCCAATGCACATGGGTGACCTCACTGTGTTGCAAGCCCTATCCATATACGCCCGAAGCGGGCTGCTCTACATCATCAAAATATCCTCCCTTGTTTGACTAGGAACTCCACGCTCCTCCAATCCACCAACATCCTGCAAAACTATCCTGTTAGGATTCAACTCCGCATGACTATTATCATCTGAAAGTTTTGTGGCTTGGCTGGATTCCTCCGCGTCTACTTGTTCCACATCAACGGTTGGCCCCTCGTCCATGGCTCTGACTTGAGCCTGCAACTGGCTCTCCCAAGATGATTCACCCTGCACTCTATGTATGTCATCCATCGGATGCCCTTGTAATTAGGTGCTCTTTATGTTGGACCAACTTTAGTGGTTGATCCCTCAAGTCCCTCTGAATTTCTTCAATCTGTTGCTCCATACATGCCCCCTCATGTTGATATGGGTAAATAGACGAAGTATTGTCCAATTCTTTGTTAGGATATTCTGACACATAGGAAATAGTTAAGTATAATTTGGTCTAGTATAGAGTTAGGTAAAGTGTGTTTCTTTACTATGTACTTTTGTAACTTACAATCCGACGGTCACGATATGTAGTGATCCGACGGTTCATTCTCTCCTCGGTATTACCGACACTTGATCCGTGGCTTAACACCCGATTGGTCCATGATCTCTATTTAAAGAGCATGGAGGGTCATTTGTAAGTTAACTGTTCATGAGAGAAGCTTATGTAAAATTTCATCCTTTTATTAATAAATTGCCTGAAGTGGCCGCGTTGGCTCAGGCCGTGGACTGTTTCCCTCTTTGAGGGTTTTAACCACATCAAAAATACTGGTGTATTGATCTATGAT